>JAPERC010000046.1:0-260183 GCA_030411455.1 Arthroderma sp. MBC 290 | reverse complement strand
CTTCTAGTATTTATTTATTTATTTTATATTATATTTATTGTTTAGGTGGCAGATCTGTCAGCTTTCTGGCTCAACGTTGTGGTGCGTTCCGATCGTTTAGCCAGTACCATGGTGGCATGGAACAGGGGATCAACTTCGTGTAGATTTTATGCGACCTCTTTGACAGTGTGCTTAGTAGCTCATGCCCTGTGAGGATGGTGGGCATCCGCATATCGGTTCTCAAACACGGCTCAGTGCAGCTGCTGGTGCGAGGGCAGGCAACTGACTCGCACAAGAAGGCGGGGAGCACGAAGATTGGAAAAGGCGGAAAGAACCAAAAAAGAAAGAAAAAAGAAAACGAGTCATGAATTCAATCTCGTTCTCTAAGGACCGACTGCCACTATGAGTTGCTCGGTGCTTGGAGGTCTAATGGACGGGTCCTAGTAGCACAGGTCAAACGGGAACGCGAAACAGCTAGGAGTAACCCCAGGTACCCAGATCCTCCGTATGAGATCGCCTAGGGACAGAGCTCGCTGTAGGTAAATGTAAATGCTAGGCATATAAATGTGCTAAAAGCCTATACTACCCTCAGGTGATTGCCTCGGCCATCTCTGTATCTGGGAGCACAACGGATAATCGTGTGGCTGAGATATATTCCTCGCAACTTATGCATGATATTAATATTCTCCACAATCAGGTTCTATTTCTAGAGAGATTAGATGAATCATCATGCAAGAAATTGAAAAAGGCCTCATGTGTAAGGCTTAGGGCACACAGAGCTCCCAGCCTTGGGTATCCGCTAGGTAAGAGTTCCAATATTGAAGGAGACACGGGGTTGTCGGTGGGAGACTGGCAAACTCCGGCCGAATCCTAGTCTTGTAACGAACATATAAATCTGCCGGTACACGAGATTACCAGTATTCTCGCTATGTCCTCTTGGGCGTTGGTACTGTTTATTCATATGTGTTGGACCCGGTTGGTAGAGTAATGGCCCACAACCTCTTTGACGTGCCAACGGGCAATCGCTCGCCAGGGTGAGTGGGAAATGAGAAGCGACGGGAAGACTGAGGGATATATATGAGGTCAAACTGTGTAACATATAGTGTTTTAGAGCTCTCGAAGAGCCAGTCAGCGTGGCACAGGGGCAGCTTCTGGCGTTGTCATCTCCCAGCTCCTGTCATCATCCTTACGGTCCGGTTCAGCAGACGACGAGGTGGAAACACAAAATCCTCCGTCGACCAGGTAGCCACGAGAATCGTATTAGGCTCGCGGTTGTTGACGCCGTTGCGAGATTTAATACGGGCGAGAGATGAGACAATGGTGAGATGCCAAGTGCATGTCAAAGCGGGCGAAGATCAGGGTGGCTGCAGCTGTGGAGATCACAACAGTGACATCTCATCCTATCATGCTACCATCATATCACCATCTTCCTCTTCTTCCTTTTCCCAGCCAACGCCCAGGGTTATATCTAACATGAAGAGCATCGAAATATCTCTTTGTCTGGAGGCGTGGCTTGTTCACGTGACATCATTACCTAAGACGGCCAGAAGGAGGTCTAGCCCATGCACTAACCCAAAACAGCATAGTGACTGTCAAAAAAGGGGGCCATTCGGCAGAACGGCGGACTGTGATAGGCCAGAAGGTGCAGTCGCCCACTATACGCCATCCTCCTAGTCAATAGGCTGGACTGCGCCCTCAATCTCTCGCTCTCGCTCTCTCTCTCTCCATCTCAAGAGTCTCTCATCTCCGTCCTTCTTTTTTTCCTTCATCCGCTCCTTTCTGCCTCAAGTCTTTCTGTCTGGCTTCACGCCGTCTTTTCTCTCGACCTTCTCTCGTTTATCCCATCTGTCTGTTTCGCTGTCTATATTGCTTTACCTTCTTCCTTTTCTTTTTCTCTGCTTGTTTTTTTGCTTGTTTGCTGCTTCATCTATCCAACACTCGTTTCACCCTCTATAGTATCGCCCTCCCTTCGCCTCCTCTGCTGTTGATCGGCACCTCTCCTCATCTCATCGATACCTCTTATCCTATATATCTCCATGCCATCCTCATAACCTCCTTTTCATCGTCGTCTCTCTACCTCGAATCGCATATCCTGAACCATGGATTTCGAAGAGTTTGGAGAGTTTGGTAAGCCAACCAAACATCATCGTTTTTTGTTGTACCTGGCGCTAACAACTATATCTCTCCATAGAACCCATCTTCAGCCGTACTCTTAGTAACCCCTTTAGACGTTGTGTCGTCAACTGTCCCTCCAAATCTCCTCCCTGCCCGGAATGTTCTGAAGGCGAGACCTGCTCCTACATCTCCAAGTCTTGCGACTCATGCCCAAAAACTATCTGCGAAAAGGATCCATCCGCAGGAACGGGCCCCTCCGATGAGAGCTCTAGTCCAAATGTCGGTGCCATCGCTGGTGGTGTTATCGGCGGTGTCGCCATCCTCATAGTTGCCGGCTTATTGTATTGGTTCTGTGTTCGGAAGCGTCGCAAGGGAGAAGCTTTCTGGGGCGAGGAAAAGGAGGACGAGTTCAGCCACCACCGTCGCCAGCGACAATCTACCGCCGGCTCCATCGCCTCTACCGTCGTTACTCGCGCCTCAAACGTCATCCAGATCGCCTACATCCCAGGCATCACCAACCGTTCGACCGCAAACTCGCCAGACCTCCGCGTACCCCCAATCCCGCCAGTCCCCTCTTCGACCGACGGCCACAACCAAGATCAACACTACTTTATGCCAGGCGACATTCGTGACTCTGTATGGTCCGGCATGACAGAAGACGACCGCAAGAGTATCAGTCCCAGCTTGGCCCGTAGCAGCGTTGCAACTACTATTTACCGCGACAACGCGATCGTTAGTCCTGTCCCGGCTCAACAAGCTATGCGGGCAAAGGCTGCCGTCGTCAGTGTCAAGAGCGGCACCCAATCTCCGGCCTCCGACGGCTCTCGAACCCCAGCAGTCCCCGCCATCACCGACAGCCAGATGAACAAGGCCAATGCTGTTGCTACAAAACTTATGAACAAGAACCAGTCTTCAGGAGCTGGGAAGCTTGGTCTAAGCTCAATTGTTGCCCGAAGCGGCGTCGCCCGACCAGTCAATGTGACCAGGAACAACAAGAATACAGCCACGAGCACTACTAGCAGCATACCCACCACTATCTCCGAAGAAAACCCGACATCCAACACCCCTCGAGTCGTTGTTCAACCCCCAAACAACAACGAAGATACAGAGTCCGACTCCTCACCTAACCTATCAACAGACGCAAGTACCATGGCCAGCTCCAAGGGCAAGAACCGTGAATCCACCCAGTCCGCAGCCGTGACTGAAATTGAGGACTCTCCCACCGTAAAGCAAAGCCCGTTTGCCGACCCAGTTGTGAAGAAGAAAAACTCGGGCTCATCGTCTACCATCCTTGAGGATATCTGCACTTCTTCACGTCGCAGTATGGATTCTAGGACGGAGTCTGGCAAGAACAGCAGCCAGGGTATGTACGACAACAAGGCAGGACCCTCTACTGAGGGCAAGAGAAGCGCTAGCCCGTTTGGCGATGAGAATGAGATCAAACCTTGATATATCACGATTTCAAACAACTAGCAACTTCACCTTGTGGTTAATATAGTATGACGCACCCCGTCACAAACCGATGGCTAACGAACAATGGGATGGGTTTTAACATGCGGGCTGGCGTCTGATGGGCATTGGTTTCTATTTGTGTTTTATGGGTTTCTTCGGGGGGAGATATCAGTAATTCCCCAGGCTGTACACCGTTTTTCTTTCTTTGTCGCTTTACATTCACCCGTTTGGATATGTTTTGGCAGATGTATTGTACTTTTTTTGGATCTCGCGGAGATCACCTTTTGATGTTGATTAACTTCTTGGGACGGTCGAGGCCGTCCCCTTTTCTGGTTCCTTGGGTTGGATCGTGTTACCGCGGTCCTCCAACGGCACCTGAATTCTATCCAGATACAATTTTATCTATATATCACACCAGATATAGTTTATCTACAGATACTCCCTATATCTCATCAGATATTTCTCCATATACTACGTCGTCTATATTTATCGCCCCCCCATTGTCTGTTTCTCGCCGTCTGTTCAGCTCGTGTGGTTGAAAGAACATCCTCCTGTCTGTATAAGCCTCATCTTGGGGATCCACCTGTAATTACCGAGCCGTTACAGGCATCCGCCACTGACTAAGCCACCGTTCAGCGGTGAGCAGTATCAGGAGGATTGAACTGCTGATGTACACAGTTAGCATCTGCTACGTACGAGCATGCTGACCCTCTCGAATTGAAGACAGTCCATGTAGATATCACTCGAGATATATATCTCCAGAGGCAACATCCGTCTCATGCAAGCACTTCAAATCTCCAGACGCACCAAGTGGAGAGCGCGCCCCCTTTTCGAATTAAATTTAGAAGTTGTTTCAGCTGCGCCAAGCCCCGTAATACACGCTAAGCCGTTACAAGCCTCCTTCATCCATCGACTGGCGCATCGTGATCCTGATTTTTTTTTCTTTTCTACCAGCACCACAGTGTTCTCTCTCTGGCTTCATCTTCTTTCTCTCTCCCTTTTCTCCTCTCCCTCCCTTTTAACCCTCGTTCGTCGTCTTTCGTTTCGTCCTACTCAGGCTTCTGTCTGATACGCCTGTGCTGCCTTGTTCTTCCTTGTGTTTGTCTACTTTGGCCGCGTAGCCACGTCAACTCCTACTACATAGCCGCCGCCTCGTTCATCAATATCGAACCCCCATCTCTATCTGCCATTTTGATCGTATTTTCTGCTTTGCTGCATCATGGCCTATCCGGGTCCTGGTCATGGCCAAGGCCCAGCATCTCCTGGCGGCTATGGTGATGCCCATCGCATGAACGATCTTCCTCAAGGAGGCAGCGTATGTTCGCCCTGAAAGCTTAGTTTTAAACACCCAAAATACATACTGACCAATCATCGTAGCAATACAACCTGGCGCAGGATAGCGACGCCTCTCAGTCTCTCCTCCACCAGAACCAAGGCCCTTACGGCGGACCCTTTGAAGACCCTCTTCAACACCAGCGCGGCACTTCTCCCATCAACAGACCATCCTCCCGTTACAGTCTGACTGAATCATACTCCACAGACGCTCAAACTTTGGGACAACAAGACAATGCTGCCGCTGGTTTCGGTGTCCCCGGTCGAGTTCCCTCCCCCTATACTCGCTCTGAAACTTCCTCCACGGAAGCATGGCGCCAGAGGCAGGCTCCCGCTGGAAACAATCTTCGTCGCTATGCTACAAGGAAGGTTAAGCTTGTTCAGGGCTCCGTTCTCAGTATCGACTACCCAGTTCCTAGTGCGATCCAGAATGCCATCCAGGCCAAATATCGTAATGATCTTGAGGGTGGCAGTGAGGAGTTCACTCACATGAGATGTGAGTAGTCCAAAATATAGTAACCCATTGGTTCGTTCTCTAATTTATGTCAAGATACCGCCGCTACATGCGATCCAAACGAGTTCACCCTGCACAATGGCTACAATCTCCGTCCCGCCATGTATAACCGACACACCGAATTGTTGATCGCCATCACCTACTACAACGAAGACAAAGTTCTGACCGCCCGTACTCTTCACGGTGTCATGCAGAATGTCCGTGACATTGTCAACCTAAAGAAGTCCGAGTTCTGGAACAAAGGTGGTCCAGCCTGGCAGAAGATTGTCGTCGCTCTCATCTTTGACGGTATCGACCCCTGCGACAAGGATACCCTTGATGTCCTTGCTACCATTGGTATCTACCAGGACGGTATCATGAAACGTGATGTCGACGGAAAGGAAACTGTCGCTCACATTGTACGCATCTTTATCCAATACTACTATGTTTTTTTCATGTTGCTAATAATGTGCAGTTCGAATATACCACACAACTCTCGGTTACGGCTAACCAGCAACTTATCCGTCCCCACGACGATAGCGCCTCCACTCTTCCTCCCGTCCAGATGATGTTCTGCTTGAAGCAAAAGAACAGCAAGAAGATTAACTCTCACAGATGGCTGTTCAATGCCTTTGGAAGAATTCTGAACCCCGAAGTCTGCATTCTTCTTGATGCCGGTACCAAACCCGGCCCCAAGTCTCTCCTGGCTCTGTGGGAGGCCTTCTACAACGACAAGGACCTTGGTGGTGCTTGTGGTGAAATTCACGCTATGTTGGGTAAAGGCTGGAAAAACCTAATAAATCCCCTTGTTGCAGCCCAGAATTTCGAGTACAAGATCAGTAACATTCTCGATAAACCTCTGGAGAGTTCTTTCGGTTACGTCAGTGTGTTGCCTGGTGCCTTCTCTGCCTACCGATTCCGTGCCATTATGGGTCGACCACTAGAGCAATACTTCCACGGTGACCACACTCTGTCCAAGCAGCTTGGTCCCAAGGGTATCGAGGGCATGAACATTTTCAAGAAGAACATGTTCTTGGCCGAAGATCGTATTCTTTGTTTCGAACTCGTCGCCAAGGCAGGCTCCAAATGGCATCTAACCTACGTGAAGTCGTCCAAGGGTGAAACTGACGTGCCTGAAGGTGCTGCTGAATTCATCAGTCAACGTCGACGATGGCTTAATGGTTCTTTTGCTGCCAGTATCTACGCCCTGATGCATTTTGGCCGCATGTACAAGAGTGGTCATAATATTCTCCGCATGTTTTTCCTCCATATTCAAATGCTTTACAATCTCTTCGTGGTTTTCTTGACTTGGTTTGCGCTCGGTATGTCTCCATTTACTTCCCGACTGCTTCGACTGCTCAGATGAGGGATATGGCTAACTGTTTTAATAGCTTCCTACTGGCTCACTACTTCCGTCATCATGGATCTTGTCGGTTCTCCCGGTGAATCGAACGACCATAGGGCTTTCCCCTTCGGCAATACCGTTACTCCTATTCTTAATACCATCTTGAAATACTTGTATCTCGGTTTCCTTCTGCTGCAGTTCATTCTGGCACTCGGTAATCGACCCAAGGGGTATGTGTTGAAACTTAGCTCATTCCGTCTGGCCGCAAAAACTAATACGTTCTTAGATCCAAACACTCGTATATCACGTCGTTCATCTTCTTCGCTATCGTACAAATCTACATTGTCATCGACTCCATGTACCTCGTCGTTCGTGCTTTCAGTGGCAGTGGTATGAAATTCGATACCGATGGAGGCGTAGACGATTTCCTGAAGTCCTTCTTCGGCTCCACCGGTCCCGGTATCATCGTTATCGCCCTGGCAGCCACCTTCGGTCTCTACTTCGTCGCCTCATTCATGTACTGTGATCCATGGCATATGTTTACTTCCTTCCCGGCCTATCTTTGCATCATGTCGTCGTATATCAACATCCTGAACGTGTACGCCTTCAGCAATTGGCACGATGTCTCTTGGGGTACCAAGGGAGCCGACAAGGCTGATGCATTGCCCTCTGTTCAAACGCAAAAGGAAGACGGGAAAGCAGCGGTTATCGAAGAAGTGGATAAACCCCAAGCCGATATTGACAGCCAGTTCGAAAGCACTGTTAAGCGTGCATTGACTCCCTTCGTCGAGCCAAAGACAGACGAGAAGAAGTCTCTGGACGATTCCTACAAGAGTTTCCGTACCCGATTGGTCTCGTTATGGATCTTCTCTAACGCCCTTCTTGCTGTGGCTATCACTAGTGATAATATGAAATCACTTGGTTTCTCGGTTAGTTCCCCCCCCATCGAGTAACTTCAGTGGCCATTGTATAACTAACATGTTCCCTTATAGTCCCAAGCAACCGAGCGGACGAGTCGTTTCTTCCAGGCCCTCCTATGGTCCACCGCAGCGCTTGCCCTTATCCGCTTCACCGGTGCAGTCTGGTTCCTGGGTAAAACCGGTCTCATGTGCTGTATCGCCAGAAGATAACGGCACTCATCTTCCTCGTTGTCGTCTATTTCCTTGTATTCCCCTACTATTCCCATCTATTCCCCAACTTATCGTCGCCTATGATCATTTTCTTGTCCTCCATACTTAGCTTGGTCGTTTAGTTTATACTTGGAGGATATCTCTCGTCGTTACCAGCCTATCCTTTTCCTTTTTGCAAAGTTGGTCAACCCATGAACGAAATCAAATGGAATTTTATATCAGTCTGTCTTGTCTAAAAATACTCCCTCTGCCTTTTTTCCCTTTCTGTTTCTTAATGCTATTTCTCTTGTCTCTTTTTCTGATACTGTCTTATAAATTTGTCCGTTTATAATGAGCTGCTTTCTCTCTTTTTGTTCTCCGTTACACCTGGATCCAGAATCTCGATTTCGATTTCGATTGATATCTCCAACCCCCGCCATCCATAGCGAGTTTGGATGAATGAACACTACCGTGTAGGCTAAAACAGGGGGCTTATGCCGTTGTATTTACAAGATATCATGCTATACTTCTGCTTGAACCTTTACGACCACTTCATTTGGCTTCTTCAGTTTTCAGTTTTCCTTTTTTTAGTATTACTTGTCTTTTGATATGTCTTGATATGTTTATGACCTGCTTTAGTGCTCTTATGTCTGTATTTTGGCACATCTTAATGTACTGATGAATGAATTGACTTGCTTGTTTTCTTGTACAAGCTAGCTTTGGTCTTCATCCTCCTTGAGCTAGCCGGGCAAGCTCCCCATGTTGGACGATGTGTTTAGTCGAGGAACACATGATATGTAGTTCAGTAAAGAGACGATGTGCTTGATCTTAACATATCCGCCACCCCAGCAGCAGAAGTGCATCTGTAGGCCTTTCATATCTATGACTCGGTTGGCTCTTCTACAACATGCACGCGACCAGGTTGAGGTGATGTAGGTAATTATGCACGGTACAAACATTCACCCTGGAGAGCCCTAGGGAAGGACAATGTAGATATTGTATAAGCCTGACGACCAGGAGCGCGTCTCTCCTCGTTTGTTACCCATATTTGCTGCCTGTATTGAACAGCTTATATAGTCGCCGCTTTTTGCCCCTCGCGCTATTTTAGAGCGAGCGGCCGGGATCAAGTGACTTCACCACATTTCAACATTACATCAGACTGAAGAATCTTGGGCAGCAACATTTCCTCATTGGGTTCGTTTTCCGTTCAAATTTAATGGTACATTGGCTCTCTTCTTTTTCCTTCTCTCATTCCTCTAAATCCAGCTCCTCGGAAACAAATACGACCGTGTTGGGCGGCGTGGCGCAAGACGAAACGTGGGGAAAAGCGCAAGGCAGCAATAGCCAGACAGCAATCCACCTCGCGAGCACAAGATATACATAACAGCATCTTCGGTGCAGGATATACAACATAAAAGTCTCACTGTTACAGTACCCTTCACGCTGGTTTTTCTTATCGTTTTGGAACGGGAATACAGGCGTTTGTCAAGATGTTGAAGATATGGTCTATGGTATGTTGGTCATGACGGACACAGATGGAGAGTGAGAACAAGCGAGCAGACACTGACCAGCACGAACAGAAACAAAAGCAGCAGCAGGCTGAAAATGCTGAAGGGGGCACGGGAGCAGAAAGCAAGAAAAAGAAGAAGGTCACCGCTGCCCAACTACGGGTTCAACGAGGTTAGCCATTCAGCCAACCGCGATCCTACACCCTCACCTTCTCACTAATACTTATTATCCACGCTGTTAGATCTTGCCGAACTATCCCTAGGCAGCACCATGAAGATGGCCTTTCCTGATCCCAACGACATCCAAAACTTCACCCTCACCATCGAGCCGGACGAGGGCATGTACCGCTCCGGCACGTTCACATTCACATTCGCCATAAACCACAACTTCCCGCACGACCCGCCGAAAGTGAAATGCATGCAGAAGATCTACCATCCCAACATCGATCTGGAAGGGAACGTGTGTCTGAACATACTGCGCGAGGACTGGAAGCCCGTTCTGAACCTGAACGCCGTCATTGTCGGGCTGCAGTTCCTGTTCCTTGAACCGAACGCTTCAGACCCGCTGAACAAGGATGCCGCGGAGGATCTGAGACTAAATAGGGAAGGGTTTAAGAGGAATGTGCGGACGGCAATGTCGGGTGGACAGGTGAAGAATGTGAGGTTTGATCGAGTCACACAATAGATTTTTGCTTGAGGAGGTTCTCTTTTTTTTTCACACCCTTGATGATGAATGGACGCGGCGTTTTTCATGATTGAGGAGTAAAATACGTGTTTTAGGCTTTTCTTCCCCCTTCCTTTTTGTTTGCTGTTTGATAGATATACTTGATGGCATAGCATGTCTTTCTTTCCGTCATTCTTCTACCTCGCTCTGTTTGATATTCCCTGGAGAAAAAGAATAGCGTGAAACAAGACTGGTCTTTTTTTAAATGTTCTTATATACACGTCTAACGACACAATACAAGTCCCCTCTCCCCCATCCCTAATTCGTATTCGGTATCCTGTATATTTCCCCCAAGAGAAAGCCAGCGGGTTCAAAGTTGAGTGTTGATATAACACGGCGGGATATTAAGCTCCCTCGTCATTTGTTCAAGGCGAGATGAGAATGGGATTGAAAGAATCGGGGACAAAAGAAACTCGAACGCCCGGGCGGTGGAAAGGAAGATTCAGGTCCGACTCTAATTCCTCTCGGCAGCACGCTCAGCTTCGATCTTGGCGTAGTAGTTGTCGCGGGCCCTGACGCGGGGGAGGTGGTATCCTATTTAATATAAGCATCGCCGTCGTAGTGATTGCTAGAGATAATAATATCCGGTTTTGGGGATTGTGTATGTTACGTACCGTACCACCATAGATAACCGGAGGTGGTTCCAAGACCTGGAGATATTCATCGTTAGCATATCATAAGGAGGATGGCAGGAATGCAGTCGTCGAGTGATTAGGGTACGAAGTCGGCGGTTCCGGCTGGTTACGGTACGCTGGGACGGATATGTGCGAACTCACCCATGGCAGTTGCGAGGTCGAGGACGAGAGCACGGCGGATTATCTATAAAACCAGATCAATCAGCACACATTCACAATGCATATAACAGCAGCTTGAAAACGACTCAATTGGCGATGCTGGTTCTCGTTGTAGCCGGGTGACTGTTGGGAGATTCGCTTTCAATTCCGGGGAGGGAAGGACAATCACTCACGCCAGTAATTGGCTTGATTCCTGAAGCGGTAGCCATTGTAAAGGTTCGAGAGCAGATGAGCTTCGGTTCAGCGAGTGTGATGCAGTGGTTTAGCTCCCTGGTTGAGAGTGTCTGGCGGACTTTTGGTTTGTTTAGAAAGTGGGAGCAAGTTGTGAGTGACGGAAGTTTGGGCGAGAGTCACGTGGTAGTCAGGCCACTACGCCTTGCTCGAGAAAACTGGATGAAAAGTACTAAAGATGGAGGAGTTTCTGTAGAGAGAGTGACTGTAAATATATTACTATATGGAAAGAATTCTCCATGCATAAATAGCTATATCTTCAACGGATGATGGCATCTCTTCACGCCTTTCTTTCTTTGCTGTCAGATCCAGTCACATGACCTGGAACTTCGTCGCGAAGAAACAGTCAAGAAAGACGACAAAAAGAGCTGCTCAAAGGCCCAGCACAACCTGACTCTTCTTCGCCATCAACACCGGAAACTGGTTGAGCATAATTCTCTGCTGCAGCTAACTCTCACCTCTTTCTCATATCTCGAGCGAACATGGCGGTCACGCCCTCCCTACCAACATCCAATACTATAGCCGGTATAAAGCGAGAATCGCCAGACTCCGAGACTGTTCTGCCGACGAAGAAACAGAAAAGGTCATATCATCATAATCATCGCCTTCAAAAACCACTAGACCCTGGGAGTGTCTCTGCTTCCACTGTTGACCAACACTTGAATGCGTCAATATGTCACCTGCTGAATGAAGCCGGCTTCGATGATGCCGAGTCGGTGGTTATTGACAGTTTTCGAGCAAATGCTGAAGAATGTATGTCTCGCCATTATAGTGGTGTTTATATCTCAGTCTGTACGTGTATACTAACTATTTTAGACATGCTTCACCTTCTCTCCTACGTGCGCCAGTCCATGACATCCTGTCGCAGAGTCCATCCCATACCACAAGACTTCGAACACGGTCTGCGCTCTACATATACACCCGTAATCTCACTTCAGCCGCATTTGAAACCTTTGCAACGCTCCGTCCGCGCCGCTCCTGATGCATCGATAACTCCTCCCCCTGCCTCCCCTTCTCGATCATCGTCTCTTGTGCAAAAACAAACATCCCTCCCCACCCCTCCACCTGACTCTGAAGAGCCGATAGTAAAACCACGCGACTTCTCCTTTCTAGGCGACGAGCTCAACGGCACTGAGGAGCGGCTGCGAAATTCGTACATCCCCAAACATTTCCCCAAATTCCCAAGCAAACACACATATCAAGAAACCCCCGTCTTTGCGACAAAACGAGAACTCAACCCCGAAAAGCTAAGAGAGCAAGCCACGGAGGAAGGAAAGCTGGGCGAAGAAGCATTGCGCAAGTTGACGCGTGCAGGCAAAGACGTCCATCCTGGGTCGAGAGAGAAGGTGACTAAAACTCTATGGGGTAAAGACAAGGTCAATATGGACTCGATGTTTGAGAAGACTCTAAATGCGCTGTTGAAAAGCACCAGCCCAGGCGATAGTTCGATTGGAGGGGAGAAGACGGACAAGCTTGGGCCTTCCATTTCTGAGCTCGGCCCGATTGTCAACCATGACCGGGTGTATTGGCGGAAACCTGGTGTTGGAGGGGCAGTTTCAGGCGGTAGAAAGTAGCTTGATATGGCCTTTGGCTAAGTCGTTTCCACCTTCGAGTTTAATCCCGCTGGCTCGGGTGTTCTTGTAGCGTTGTTTCACCAGATACCCAGTAATCAATAATCCATTCCAGAATACTCAAAAACTTTCCCGAGTGCTCTCATCGTAGTATCAGCAACCCATGATTAATACGGTAATGCCCACAATCAGTGAGATCATGCCTTTTTCCCCTCCCTCCCTTCCAACGCCGTAGTCTCAGCGTTAACTCCATTTGCGCACCTACGGTCAGGCTAGGTTAACAGCCGCAGCAACATAAATTCAATAAGCAGAGAAGGGGTAGCTACCGGCGAAATAACCGCTTAATAACTTCACAGTTAATTACACCCGGCTCTTGTACCCCCTTAGAAGGTGGATTACACGAATACTGCTCCAGCTCATAGAGCGGGCATTGAAAGATATCGAGGTGTCCGCCTTTACGCTTCCGGGTCTTCAGGCCCTTTTGGACCGTCTGGGCACGATTGGGCAGATCAGATGCCGGCCAGGTTTCGAGAGGGAACATAATGTTTTGATCCTGGGCTTACACCACGAGATTCGTTGATATTTGCCCAAATACAACAAGTCGAGAAGTTCTTGAGGTTCAGCGATCTGGTCATGTGACTCACACCTGTCAATCCTAACGTATTTCACCACCAACTTGGACACTAGTAAAATTTGTATGTAAGCACAGGTGATTAGTAAGGAGCTCAACGAATCAAATATTTGGTAGGTGCTAGTGTCCAAGATGGTGGTGAAATACGTTAGTTAACCGTTCCTGAACCAACGTCTAGAAGAAAACATCGCTAGAGTTCATCTCAGTCTCATCGCTCACAGCGCGATAGCCCAATCCTGGGAAGACAAGTCAGTTAAACTCTTCAAGGAATGCTATTGCTATGTGAGCAATGAGACTAGGATAACTCCTCGGTCACTTTTAGATGAAGAAAGTCTCCCAGGACATTGACGAGTGTCGTTCGTTATAGTCGTGAAGCTTACCCATGCCACCAGATGAACCAGCAAGTTGAATGGTTTCAAGGCAATACTTTGCCACTTAAGGCAGGGATGGCAATGGAGGCGATGGAATAGATCCAACGGATTCCGTTTCATCAAATAATCACTTCACTTGACTTGACTGTATGTGTGGCTCCTTTCTCACGGATCATCGACTCCATTCCCCATCCTCCTCCCTTTCATCTACTCTCTTTACATATATACGTATGCTCATACTCTTATAGTAGCCCTGCCATTCATACTTTCATCCCTCGGATCTCGCATGTTCAGAGATTTTTCTGAACAACCCCGTACTAGAGGGAATTTCAGAATATGAGTTATTTATTATGACCGGGACTGTCACAGACTAATTTTTTATATAAAAATACCGATGAGATCGGTAAAATTTACATGTCAGAGCTAATATTCGATTCTGATAGTCAATTTATCACCCACTTCTTTCGAGTGATGTTGTCGAACCAGTCTATCAAAGACATCGGCACAAACCCGATCCAGTCACCTGTTATCTGGCGAAGGAAGGAGGGGAGAATCGACGCCCTAAGGGCGATCAAGGATGTTACCTAGCTGGCAGCCCCGCTGGCGAAAGCCAGGTGGTTGGCTAGTCACCTAGTTCATACCGCCATGAACTATACGATTGGCTTCATAATGGATTAGTAGTGTGGCTGGCGGAGGAGCTAGCTTTGGGAATGTGATGCTCTATCCCAATCAGACTTCTATCACTCGCGTTGGTGGCGCTTCTGTGATGCTTCTCATTCAGGGATGATCAATGTTGATGGTCTTCGCAAGATAGATGCTCCTTTTCGGGATACTCATGGTCATTGGTTGCGAAGTATTCATTTTAAACATTTCAGCTATCTATTTTGCACAATGTTTTCATTTTTGTTACAGATGGAAGGGGATATAATCGAAATAAAGCGTTTCGCAATTGACGCAGGCTGGTCAAACTTGAGTTCATGATATGATAGAATCACTATTCACACGTTCTATCAGTGGCTTCTTTATCCTCGGAAAGATGCCTTGATATGAACCCCTCGCGGTCGGTGGAACCAAACAGTCGCTGGGCAGATATTTCTCACTGCGTAATTAGGTACGAAATTAGTTATAGTTCATCAATGGCAACAGCTTTTCGATATCTCCCATCAGAATCATGTCATGCGGAGTAGCCAAACCTGTTCTCGACATAGTTGAGAAGAAGGGACAGGACATAACAATGGGAATAGATGTTGAGAAGGCCCAGATCATACCCCGTCCAATATGAGATGATAGCCCCTGCTAAGCTTCCAGGTACTAAATTCTGCTGATAGCAAGAGAGAGGTCTAGATCATATAACTATGGATTATATCCCCTACCACTGCACCTGGTATCCGGGTGCGTTATGTCTCATTGTTTAGACTTCCGTGCCGCCATGAAGATTATTCGTACAACTATCATAGCCAGTTTGTAGCTTTATTAATGAAATGCCATCGTATCTAGTCGTGGTATTTGCTCGGAATCATGGGGATATCAGATTGTTACACCCGGAACCTGTACCACCACACAGAGTGGGTTGATGGAGCATGGCTGATTTCTCATATTGAAGCTGCCGTGGGACCCCCATAGGGCTGACAGCTATTGAGCGAGCTAAGATAGTGCAGAAGGAGTCCATGCTAAAGTGTATTCTAATATTGCCGAACCTATCGAATCCTACTACGGTCTTCTCCTCACATCTATCTGAAGCTTTTGCACTGTTGTAGGGGGTGGTCATATCAAAGTGATGAGATGTTTGAGACGAAACTTGAGATGAGGGATTGCTTGTACACTCACTCTCATGAGTCTCAATGCCCCAGAAGAAGGATGCCGAAATGAATAGGGATGCCGTGTAAATTGTTTAATACTGCAGTTACACCACTCAGGGGCAACCTGCAACCCTCCCACAGCTTGGTTCCTGGAAGAGATTAATATAGACAGCACGAAGAAGATGCTAATTAGAAATGAAGAATATTTATCTATCTACTGCCTTGTATTGCAAGCAATAATCAAGATATCCTGTATATCAAGCAAGTCATGGCAATATCAGCCTGGAAGTAGGTGGTTTGGGTGTACAGGGCATAAATTAGTTGGAAGCACCGAGGCCCCTTTTGCTGCTATACCAAATCTAAGGAGTGCACTTGGGATATATAAATTGAGCATGCAACCGCGTATTAAAAAGTTATATCTATATTTCATTAACACTGTTGAGAAACTACTTCCTACATCTGATATCTAATATCTATACCCATCCCAGCAACCAAACATGAAGGTCCTCGTTGCTCTACTCTCCCTCGCGGCACCATTGCTGGCCGCAGAAGCTGCGAATCAATCCATACTGAACGTATGTATTCACTCACATCACTACTATCATTATACATTCTTACTCTCTCTTAGGCCGCATTCTTCGTCGCAACGCAAACTTGTGATGGTGAAGCCGCATGGCATGTTCCCTTTGATGGATTCTGGCATCCAAACCCAATTAAGTGAGTTTTAATATCTCTTCTAATGATAAAACGTATCTGTGTGCGGGAAACTAAAAGTATTGCTCTTAACAGCGGATGGGTCGACTCCGTTGGCCTTCCCAGCTTTTCGCACTGCGAGCTTAAGGTGTAAGTTGTCATTCCTAGACCCGTCCTGCTGTTGAAAACATATGTCTAAATGCTAGCAATAGGCGCGATTCGGTGGTAACCATCGACACCCGTCTTGGTGCCAGCTGTTTCACTCTCGGCCCTAATCGTGTGGATGAAGTTCGGTGCTTCCCAATCTTGGGCTCCGATTGAGACTAGGAGGTTTCTCCTTGTTGGGCAAGCTACTGCCCATGGAGATGTGATCCGTTTTGTATTTCGGTAACCTTAGTAACAATAATAGTAATAATTAATACGGCTGTCGAATTTCTTGGAAATCGCAGCAAGAAGATATTTGATAAAATGTTGTATGCATTGTGATTAGTTGATTAGTATTAAGAAGTTTTTTTTATATATTAGCAGTTGAATAGTGCCGCCTAGTTGAGCTGGTAAGAGTTTTGATGTTGTTGCACTCCATTTCTTGTCCCTTGCCCATATCCTTTCGTGACGAGCAAAGTGCGAGACGGGTTGAAGGGCGGTATTTTAACAGAACACGGAAATTAAAGGGCCAACGCCGGGCGGACTTTAGGAAGGGTATTTCGAATTTGGTGGATCAAACAAGCCTCGTCTGTCACTACCCAAGGCGATAATTGGTGTATTGGCCGTTCGGCAAAAGTTGGACATTTTTTTCTTGAAGAACGCAGTGGCACGTCTTGAGAAGTTGAGGGTATCTTTGTCTACCGTAATGTATTGCATACGGAAATAGGATGCGGCAACAGAAAGAAAATCCCGACTTGATACCAGGATACCACCGCTTTGAGCATTGCTGACTCGGATAGTATTTGATGACCGCGCGGGAAAATCCGAAAGTAACAGGTAGATATACTTGCTATAAAGAACAGCGTAGCTCTCCCAGGGCGCTCGCATTCCCGCTATTTCTCCGCTTATGATCGGAGTTCATACGGCGTGTGCGCGTCTGAAAGCTCAAACGGGGGTACGGTGGCTGGACTCCCCAGTTCTTGCGGTCCCATTGTACGTGTCCTCATTCCGTCAATCTCAAAGCCTTTCGGTTCGGCTAGGATGCCTTCAAGCTTGCGACTGCGCTTGCGGTGGAGATACCAGGCACCAATGATGAGTAGGGAAACGGCAGCAACCGGTCCAGCAACGGCTCCGGCTATCCAAGCCTTGCTAGAGGAAGGCTCTTCATCATCACTATCGGCAGCCGTATTGGTGGGCTCGGTTGGCGTTGGTGTAGGAGATGTGACGGTACTTGATGGAGAGGAGGATGATGATGATGTTTCGGTTTCGGTTTCGGTTGGTCCGGAGGTGGTTGTAAAATCTAAACAGCCGAAGCAAGATATACGGCTATATTAGCATATAGCCCACAGTTTCGGGTCCATTTATTTTCCATCTGGCTCGACGGGTGGTATACCTGTGGGATAGTGTCGATAGATGGAGTCGATAGTTGTGACTTTCATGCAGTCATAACCTGTGGCGGACGGGCCTATGTCTGGATACGATTCGTAGATGGTCATACTGGCGCAAGTTGCGCGACTATTGCCTCAGAGGAATAGCCCATTAAAGGGCCGCTGGTTGTCAGTGACCGCAACAACCAACCCCTTCTCCCAATATCTTTCGGCGGTCAAACATACCATGACCAGTTTGCGCCATCATCGTACTGTACGCGATTGTTCTTGCACGCCGTTGCAATTCTACATCCGTTTGGCTGACCTGTCGTCGTGGGGCAGCACATTCCAATGTTGCCCGATGTCATCCAGGTGAGGGAAATTACACAATCCAGACGGGATACTAAATCGTGGGGGTCAGTATCAGCTTGAGAGGGGTACTCTTCTTGTAGGTATTTACTGCTTCCCTCAGGGTCTACATGATAACCCTGGAATGTGGGTGGTTCGTTGAGAGCGATCGCCGGAGTAATCGTCGCATTTATCCCGCTGGCATTGACTGAGTGTATTAAGAACAAGAGGAGGGTATAAATCCAGCTGGGACTTCGTAGAAGCGGCCCTGAGCTCCACATATCTCTATCAACCATACAAAGGAATGGCAGAATGAAACGACCGGAGCCTTGAATGCTGGAGACAAAAGATTTCAAGAGAGCAACTTCAACAAGAGTTGGCCCGTGTTTATTTTTCCCTTCTGTGGTCGGTTAAAATTGGGTCAAGCCGCTGAAGTCTCCTTGGATTCCACTAAATCGGTTGACAGGGGTGTCAATTGAAAAAAGGCACAAAATCGGAATTTAAAGCCCAGCCTCGTTATCTCGAGGATATGCAGCCCAGTCTCCAAACGGGGGGCCGTCATCTTGGCTTGTCGAACAGTCAGTGTGCGAGCATTGCTGGCACAGTCCGAGTAGCATGCCTGGAAAGGCTGAACTCCCACGAGCAGTACCTCAACAGGAGGCGTTCAGACTGCTGCGATAGATGTCAAGAACAGCGACATCGTTTCCTCTTAACGCATGAGGTGTTTGTAAACACGAGGTGTATGCATGAAGCTGCAGGATGGAGCAAGGAGTTATCCTTGACGTTGGTGACGATATAAGCGATGGACTATTGCCGGGACGGATTATCTAATTCCCGTGGTCAATCCTGTGGTGAAGCAGGAAGTGGGCCTTTCACTACTATCATAACAACAAGTGATATCAAGAAAAGGTGATCGAAACCTGCTGGTGAATGCAAATAATATAACTGTGCTTATCCCTTGAGCTTGATGGCACCCCTTCTATTCCTAGTATGATTTTTCTGAACCTCTATGCTCAACCACTATATGATATGTTAAAGCGAGAGCTTAACCGCCAGGCCAAAAAGTCTGAACAGGATCCTGGCTAGGGCCAGCCAGCTCTGCAATGCGAGACCAAAGCTTACAATCTTCAACAATCTCTCTGAGACTGCTATCGACCTTATATGATATTTCTATTCCTTGTTCTTTTTCAAATAAGGATTCGCGAAGAAAAATTACAACTACACATTTATTTTATCTAGTTGTTCTATTCTAGATAGGATTGTGTCAAAGATTTACGGACCGGTGATATGCATGGTGGTGCCTGGAGACCCTCTGAGCGAATGGCTCTCCGTTCTGATTACTCCAAGAATCATCTACTCAACTGTATCAAGAGGGACATATATGAAGCCACTGATGATCAACTGTTACTATACCAACCCGTCGACCTAGGGCTCGCTCAAGCTGTCTTGTCTGAGCTAGATGCTACCTTAGGAGGAGGAAGACTCGAGTCAATCACACACCGGTATTTTCTGCCGACTCCTGCTTTGGATAGAGACCGTGTCCTAACTGTACCATATGATAGTGTTTCTTACAACTCCGTCGAACAAACCCTTTCCTTTAAAATGAAACCAAGCAAGATCCACGATTCACACCAACCCTGGCTCACTAATGCGCTGTCGGACATGCGCGCTGCGGGTGTGATCTCTGCCCAAGAAAATGAGAATCTTCGCATCTTGTCTGGGAGCAGTGAGTAATCCAATTGCCCTCCCCCCTCAACACTAGGCTGACATATGTTTTAGGATTCGACACATTTTTTGCCCCGTACGCTATATCAAGAAAAGAGCCCGACCAGTGCATTCTCCCTAGAGGATGCACACTCCCAACAATTGTTGTTGAATCAGGGTGGAGTGAGTCGCGTGCGCAGCTTCATCGAGATCTAGAGCTTTGGCTTCGAGGCGGGGTCAATGCCGTGAACCTCGTAATTATTTTGAAGTGGACTAAGTCCACAACTTCAAGAGAGGTGGAGAGGTGCGAGGAGATGTTGAGGTCTTCGATCTTGACCCAGCCACAAACCAACCAAGATGTCTGCAATCAGAGGTATGTCGCCAATTTTCAAGTTTGATACATAAATGATAGGGAAACTCAAATACTGACTCGCAATACTACAGATAATATTTCCAGCACCCCCAGCACCGGCTGCAGCCTCCCAGAGAATCCCAATCTCACGTCGCCAGTTGTTCGGTGCATCTCTTCCCCAAACTGCAAATCCCGGCGGGATGGGGTATCTCAACTTACGTTATCTCAGAGATCTTGCCGACGATTATTTAAGACAGGAGGGATATATTCCTGCGGTTTAGGCAATGGTGGAGTCAGCACTGGACTGCGGAGGGTTTATATTGTTCCAATTCGGATCGCCTGAAGAGGTTAGAAGGGAGAAATTCAAGATTTGCCTGCTGGAGTTATCCCAGTCTCAATGTTATAGTAAAGCTTGAGGGGAAGAAATATGAACTGCCCTGCTTAAGTTTTTAGTTAACCACTGGACACACGTTCAAAGTATGTAATCCTCATCGTAGGAGTTATAACTTTATGAAAATATCCTGTTGGAAGCTTCTAGCTTTGGTCTCGCATAGCAGAGCTCACTGGCCGGAGCCAGGAGCCTGAGCCTGATTAGGTCTGTTAGTCTAGCGGTTAAAGCTCCCACTCTGAACATATCTTAAGTTGCCGTTAGGTAGTTTGAATATTTGATCTTGCTGACCTTTTCTGTGAAATGGTAGATATTTCCTGGTTGTAATGAAGCTTAGAGACGTAATTATTTATTTTCCGTGTGTTGAAGAACAGCGAAACCAAACTGAACCTTTACAAACTAAAGGAGACATGTGAACCCCGAGAGGAATGCGAAACGAGCATGAGTGCCCAAGTATTTGGTGCAGATTTACTAGCTGATCTCAAAGGAGAGAGTCTCGATGATGTATGTCCGTTTTCTGGTCTGTGAAAGGCGCGTCTAACAGATGGTAGATCCTACGCGAAGTCAGGAATAATCATTCAAACACCCAAGAAACAACCAATGCGCTAATGCTGATGCCAACGGGAATCGCGCAGTTGGACGCAATCATCGGCGTGTTTCACCAGCGGCAGATAGGACAGCAGAAGCAGCCAGTAGTTGAAATCACCAGTCCCGCATCGGGGGATGGCAAGACGTCACTACTCTACTATATCACTGCGTTGGCAACTCTGCCCGCCCAACACGGCGGTAAGGGCGGTGCTGTCATATTTATAGACACAGAGCATCGGTTTAGTGCTGCAAGGTTGCGAGATGTAGCCGTCGCGTATATCCAGAGAAGGCAGAAAGAGCAGCTGTTTGTTGAACCGTCTGACGTTAATGTTGGTGCTGTTGTTGAAGAAGGCCTACGCCATGTTCACGTCTTTCGACCCAAAAGTTCCCAGTCTCTTCAAGCCACCGTTCAGTCCCTAGAGGGATATTTACTTGATACTGCACGGCACAAGTCCGGCGACAGGGAGGTGAGGGGGATAATTCTTGATAGTGCCAGCGCGTTTTACTGGCAGGACAGGAGGGAGGCGGAACTCATCAGCATCCCCGGTGCGTTGGAGGAGATGAAGAACGCATCAGCAAAAACAACAGCCGGAGGGCAACAAACAATTCCTCGTCCGGTAATGGGAATTGCGCAAGGGATAGTCAAGACTCTACGACACCTGCAGGATATGTTTTTCTGTCCGGTTTACTACACCGTAACTGGCCACTATCGCGTGCAGAGGCGGAACCGTGGTGCAGTATCATCTGTGATGTCTTTCAAACCATATCTCCCTCGACCCTGGCCGAGTTTCCCAACTCTTCGTCTGGTGGTACGCCGGGATCCGGTGCGACAGTTTGCTCCATACATATCACTTGAGGATGCGCAGGCTGAAGGAGCAAATAGACAGGAGGTAGTTGAACGGGGGAAATTCTCAGGCTGGATTGATCCGTTTGGAAAAGAGGAGTGGCCATCTCACATCGTGGAGTCGATTGATAGGCTTGATGGGAAGGGCGCGTTTAATTTCACGGTCACCAGAGAAGGAGTTGATTTCAATTCATAACCTCATAAATGATTGTATATCTATCTCTATGCAATATATCTAGTATATCTATCTACGTATATCTATTCATGCAGGAAACAACTTCGCAAGAGCCTCCATATTAGTATTCCCACCGCTAAAGACAACGCCGATATCCCATCCCTCCTCGCCTCCCTCCCGTTCGACAAGTCGTCTAAAGTCCTCGTCGAACAGACAAACCGCCAGTCCAACCACAGCCGAAGGCTCAACCACAACCTTCATCCTCTCATAAACCAGCCTCATAGCACTCTTAATCTGCTCCTCAGTCACGGCGTATACTCCGCGCACCTTGTTCTTATCCGAGATAACACTCCAGGGAATCTCACCGACAGGAGTCCTCAGGCCGTCGGCAATGGTCAGCGTTTTATTACTGGTAATACGCACACCAGTCTCCAAACTGCGCTTACAATCATCCGCACCCTGAAACGAAGGCTCGGCTCCAAAGACAAGCGTCTTCTTCTTCCCGTCCGAGCCCGTATGTGAGAAATACGTCGCGTTGCCAGACAGCATCCCCCCACCGCTGCAGGGGGTAATAACAGCATCCAACCTGCCGTCTATATTTCCAGCTCCATGAGCACTCAATTCGGGCTTGAGCTCGATCATCTCCTTTACTTGCGCCTCAATCTCGGGTGCCATCGTGCCTTGTCCGAGTATTGTATCAGGGTGATTGTAAGGGTGGATCAGAATTGCGCCGGTCTCTTGAATCACGCGTTCGACCACGGCTTCGCGCTCTTCGCTCGTTGAGCCGGAGAATATCACCTTTGCACCGTACGCTTGGGCGGCGGCGATTTTAGACGTGGTCGAGATTGACGGCATGATGATGGTGGCTGGCACATTCAGGGTGCGGGCCGCCAGTGCAACGGCCTGGCCGTGGTTTCCTACTCGCTCACCCACTCATTAGCAGTCGCCCAGCAATGTATGCCTTATATATATGTGTGTGTTTGTGTGTGTCGTACCCGAACTATGCGTGACTACTCCCCGCTTCCTGACCTCTTCCACTCCCAACACGTCCACGAGCCGGAGAAGACCATGGAACGCTCCTCTCACTTTAAAGGCGCCGATGCGCTGGTAATTCTCGCATTTGAAGAAGAAATTAATCTTGGGCTTTGCGGGTTCTTGGTCCTGGAACGGGGTGTCGCGTAACGCGTCTGGGGATTGCGGGGTTGATGCGATTCGGTTCAGGGTTGAGCATGTTAGGACGGGTGTTTTGTGGATGTAGGGCGAGACGAGGGCGTGAGCTTTCTCGACGTTGGAAGGTGTAAGGGCGAGGTGATGCTTTGAGTCGGTCATTTTTGCTCAATTGATCTTGTATCTGTCTGTCTGCTTTGGGTGATTGTTATCGGAATTGCGGGGTGTTTTTATATCCACGATGATGGCTTGTCAAGCAAAGGGCGTGAAGGTGTGATACGGACACAGTCATCTCTTCGGCAGATTACGAGGGCCAAGGCCGATCATACTCGTGTTTTTCGGCAAATTTGGAGAAAAGAAAGAAAAGAACTGATATTCATAAAGTGCTAGATTATTGAAACAAAAAAACTTCCAGGCTATCCATTCCGCTTAGCTGATATATCTTACACCGTCTATTTTTGGTTCTCGGGACGAAGGGATCTAGTAGGGAATTAATGTTAGCCGAAAGACACAATGTGTGGATTTGTGGAGTTGGGGAGTCATACCTGACGGCCTTGCCGGCTCTCCAGATCTCGAGATCCCGGATCTCTTGCATCTCCTTCTCATACTTCTCACGGTAATCCTTCTGGGAGTTGTACTCTAGGGAGCGCTTGGTTTCGGTACCATCTCTGACGCTGTCGTACAATTCGTTGAAGACTGGCTTGAGGGTGTCCTTGAACTTGCCGCTCCAATCAATGGCACCGCGGCGGGCGGTGGTCGAGCAGGCAGCGTACATCCAGTCCATGCCGTTGGCACCGATGAGAGGGTACAAGCTCTGGGTGGCTTCCTCGACGGTCTCGTTGAAGGCCTCGCTGGGGCTGTGGCCGCGCTCACGGAGGACTTCGTACTGTGCAAGGAACATACCGTGGATACCACCCATCAAGCAACCACGCTCACCGTAGAGGTCAGAGTAGACTTCCTTCTCAAAGGTGGTCTTGTAGAGGTAGCCACTGCCAACACCAACACCGAGAGCGACAGCGCGCTCTTCAGCCTTTCCGGTGACGTCCTGGAAGACTGCGACGGAGGAGTTGATACCACGACCCTCACGGAAGAGAGATCGGACGGTTCGGCCGGAACCCTTGGGGGCAACGAGGATAACGTCGATATCCTTGGGCACATCGACCTTGGTCAAGTCCTTGAAGACGGGGGAGAAACCGTGGGAGAAGTACAGAGTCTAGCGTAATAAATTAGTATTGTCCACGTCACAATCCTCTTTTGTCGGTATGAATCATACCTTTCCCTTGGTCAAGAGAGGCTTGATGGTGGGCCAGGTCTCGCTCTGGGCAGCATCACTGAGCAAGTTCATGATGATGGTACCCTTGTTAATGGCCTCGGTGATGTCGAACAAGTTCTTTCCGGCGACCCAGCCGTCTTGCTCGGCCTCCTTCCAGGAAGCACCGCCTTTTCGGACACCGACAATAACATTGAGGCCGTTGTCGCGCATGTTCAAACCCTGGCCGTGACCTTGGGAGCCGTAGCCGATCAAGGCGAGGGTATCATTTTTGAAGTATTCCTAGTTTAAAGTCAGCAATTGACATTGTCAAAGAGAAATTGAACGCCGTTAAGAGCTTACCTGGAGCTTCTCTCTTGGCCAATCGGCACGCTCTACAAACCAGTTAGCAGGCCATTGATAGTGTCTAGAGTGTAGGATAAATACCGTAGACATCCTCCTTTACGCCGGCAAAGTCAATTGTCTTGACACCACGGACCTGTTGAGTCACTGGGGACGCACAGGCAGCTTTGGTAGCAGCAACAAGGGCAGGGCGAGTGTTGGCAGCAGAGATGAAGGTTCTTCTCGAGACATTGGAAGCAGTCTTGGAGAGATTTCGAGTCAGAGCTCGAGCAATTGGTCTTGAGGCCATTGTGATTCAATGTGTGAAGCTGGGGAGGAGAGCTGTGGAGAGGATGAAGTGGAGAGAATAGACGAAGCTGTCAGACAGACGGTCAGTAGTAGCTCACAGCAGCAAAGACAGGAGATGAGGATGGCATACTTCAATTGGAACTGAAGAGAGGATGAGAGGAGAGGATTCTTCTTCTTCTTCTTTTTTTCTGATTTGTGATGCTTGAAGCGAAGAAGAAAAAGAGCAAGAAAGACAGAAGATAAAGAAGCTCTAAGGAAAATGACTAATTTTTGGCTTGTGCCGATGTCGGGCGTCACCCACACTAGGCCGAAAGGAGATGGCAAACTTGAGGTTTTCGATCTTTTTAACTGTATTTTATTTATTTTTTATTCATTTTTTATGGTGATTTCCATCTTATATCTCTCAGTGACTCATATCGGAGCTCATCAATCGGAGCAGTGAGTGGCGTTGAGATGAGTTGGATACAGTACAGCCATCTACAGAGTATATGCCGAGGTGAAGTCATAAAGACCAAGTAGCTCTGGTAGAACCTGAACGGATGGGAATACCCTCTACCACTGCCATGACAACACCATGCCGAGAGAGTGAAGTTCCTTTACATAGCAGACAAAGAGCTCACTAGCTAGTGATGGCTATGTCGACGGAGAATGGCATTGAGATGGAAAAGTCCCGGTTGAGCGGGCATCACAACACTTCATGAACTGCACATGAAGAAAATGCTCAATCTCCTTCCCTTGTGAAGACACTCTCTTCATCCAGCAGTATTTCTAGCATACTCCTAAAAATGGACTCTACGCTACCACTTCTCAGCTTCCCAAATGAAATCCTCCTCTCCATCGCAGAGAAGCTGACTAGGATTCGCGACTGCAACTCCCTCGCCAGAACCAACAAGCTCCTATACGCCCTTGTAAACCGCCAGCTCTACCGCCTCGATCTCAAAAGGCGTCGAAACCTCGCGCTGTCATGGGCCGCCGAAACCGGTATCGAAGCTACGGCCCACAACTCCTTTGCCGCAGGAGCAAGTAGCGATCTAATCAGAAAAGAGCGTCCATATCTAGCTGATCCTGCTACTATGTTTCTACAAGATATCCCGCGTCATCAGGTTTTGAGCAACTTCCATTTCAGCTACCGATTTATGACTACCAAGACGGTGACGGGGCTTACTCCGCTCCAGCTCGCGGTGGGCTGCAAGCAAGAGTCTATCGCGCAACTCCTGATTCAATACGGTGCAGATGTCAACAGGGTTTATCCGGATCTGATGAACCGATGTACCATCCTGCAACTTGCATGTGGCCATGGACTCACCGCTACTGTAAGACTACTGGTAGCTGCCGGAGCAGATATCGAGGCTTGCGACAGAAACCGCCAGACCGCGATATTTTATGCTGTGAAATGCAACGCAATCCGCTCAAGGTCCGAGGGGCATCAAGATACATTGCGGTTTTTGCTCCACTGCGGAGCGTCTTATGACCGTGTTGATAGACTTCGGCGAACACCACTCGATCACATTAGCCCGGAGAGACGCAAGGAAGATTCAATGATGGGGTCTGAATGGACTAGGGCGCAGAAGGCAAAGGATACGGCTACAGAGAAGGAATTGAGGTCTATTCTGGAGAGTATAATCGTGCAGCGTCGCGTGGCGCATGATTTAGTGGCGGTGGGAATATGGAGGAAGCGCAAGAGGGAAGACGATGACGAAATGTGACAAGTACAATAAAACTACTTAGGATGATGAACTGAAGGCTAGTCCATATACCAACGAGTGAGATATTGTAAGAATAAAGCGAGTACAGAGAATAATCTATTGTGTAGAATGTGATTGCTTGGATAGGCGTGGAGCTGTGGTGATGTATTCAAATTTCGCAAAAACTCAACATCAAGGCACTGTGACGGAGTGGTTAACGTGTCTGACTCGAATCCTCGTTGGTTTTCCAGCGAAGGAGGTATCAGATTCCTTCGGGAGCGCATGTTCGAATCATGCCAGTGTCGATTCTTTTTTTGTTCTTCTAATTCTTTGCTTCATGCGCCTTCTTTTTTTTTTTTGCTACAGGCTTAATCTACACTGATGTGAAACAGCTACTTACAGAGAAGACATGTCAGGCAGGAAAATGCAGGGAAGTGCTGGAAACCCCAGATGACTGACTGTTCTTGTGTTATTCTTTCTTATCGTGGGCTCGCTAAAAAGTGGGGCAAAATGCAGGTTGTGCTTGCCTACCAACGCGCTATATACCCAAAATTATCCAAACTGTCATCCAAGGCACTGTGGCGGAGTGGTTAACGCGTCTGACTTGAACCCCCAATCAGGGTGCATGTAATCAGATTCCTTCGGGAGCGCATGTTCGAGTCATGCCAGTGTCGGTTCATTTTTTTTTTGTTTCTTCCCTTTTTATCCTCCATATATCTTCTTTTAACCCTTGCCTTTCTTTTTCTTTTATATCCGGTTGCTATTGCTTCGTGCACTATTCTCCTCTACTCACAGATGCACAACATGGTAGCACGCTAGCCAAGATGGTCTACACTTCCCGCGGGCCGTACCGGGTTGGTTGAACAAGAAACGCCTCGCAGTCATCTAAAATTAAGACGGGGCGGTCTAGAGCAGAATCAACGGCCACCAGCTGTACGTGCAGAGTTTTTTCGTCCCACCCGCTGTGGGATGGAGAACTGGATATGCTGGGGCGGGTGTGATTCTTGTGGCACATCCAAAAGACCTGATCCTCCAGGACTGCCTGCACCCGTGGCACCCAGCTATGTACCTCTATGTATCAACAGAGATAGGCGGCTTCAGCATCCTGCAATGACGAGCTCGTACCCGCGGCCTATCCGGAGAGCCTCTCGGGATCTGAAATCCTGAGCCGTGAAGGTTATGCAACGATGTTCACATGCGGGTTGATCGACTCTGGACGTGGCCAGCCAGGATGTTATCTGATTCAGTTCTTCACGCTATGCAATGCACGTCGCCAAAAGCGTCCATCACCAGGTTACGGAGAGCAGAAAGAAAAAAAAAACTTGCTTTAGTCAAAAAAGCAGAGCTGGCGAAGACCTGCAGGTTCCTGGTTCCTTGTTGAAAATCGTTTCCGATGGCTCCATAGTTCGGCCAACTTCAAGAGATCCATCTGCACCACCTGCATGCTCACATACATACATCACAAATATCGTGATTTGAAGAGAAGACCGTTGGAGGACCCCCGTATGGAGTATGGCTTAATGAATGGCTGCATGTAGGGCGTCGCCACTTGAACTCCGATTGCTCAGTTGGGATCATTTCGAGAAAGACTACAAGGGTGCTGCCTGTGAGGATCGGGAACGAGTCACTTTGTAGAAATGATTGAGAAAATAATTATATTATCTAAATATATTAAGAGCCATTTTACCTTAGCCGCGCGCGGGACGCTGCATCTCGTCCAGTGGTCTTCTTCAGCTTTGCGCAGAAGAGATAAATATCGTCATCTCTCCCGCCTCTTTGTTTGTAGTACGCTTCATCCCAACCATAAAGACCTCACCAAACTGCACCAATCGACGAACTGACGACTCTCAACAGTTAAGAAATACCTCAGGCCAGATCCCGGTAATAAATGTTTACGTCAAAACTCCTCTCGAATGCCCCTCAGATAGCCACCAGACGAGCGCTTATCGTTCTAGACCTGCAGAATGACTTCCTGAAGCCCGATGGCGCTCTCTACGTCAAGAACGCTCCCAAATTCATTCCGCAGGTCACAGATCTGGTCAAATCATTTCGTGAATGCGGCGAGGTGATATGGGTGCAGACTGAATTTGAGCAGCGCCAGCCGGTTTTCAATGACGCCGTGGGAGGGGAGACTATAATCGTTGACAACTACGATGATTCCCCTTCCACCACAGCTACAAGCTCGCGGGCAAAAAAACCGCGGTCTTCGTTTACTGCACCGTCCTCGTCCTCGTTGAATTCAAGTTCACCGTTTTCAGAAGACCCTGAAGCCTTCCTGTCTGTCTCTGACTCAGACGATGAGTCCTCCTCGTATCCCCGCAGATGTTGTCTGCCAAATTCCACAGGCTTCCAATTTCCCGCCCCCATTCTCTCGGCCATCGATCATAATAGAGACACGGTGTTGATAAAATCAGGCTATTCCGCCTTCGAGTCATCTGGCCTTGTGCTTTCGTTTCGTATGCGATTTGTAACGGACATCTACATCTGTGGTTCTTTATCGAACATTTCTGTGCATGCCACTGCTTTAGACGCTGTTCGACACGGTCTTACCGTCACACTGATCGAGGATTGTCTTGGATACCGGAGTTTTGCCAGACACAAGGAGGCAATGGGTCGCATGGCGGATATAATGGGTGCAAATGGGATAACGAGCGCGGAGCTGATTGAGGAAGGGGAGCAGGATGGTGGAAGTCCTCCTCCGGAGTCTGAACGTGCACCGCCTCTACCGGCTGGTATGGAAGAGAGGGTTGAGAAGGTTTCGATGTCGTTGGAAATCGATCCGGCGTCGAGTGAGGGAGAGAATGCCGATGAAGAGGATAGCGCCAATGATCCTGCGGTGTTTCGGCGCGTCAGTGCTAGGATACGCAGGAGTCTTTCTCCTAGTGGTGGTGGTGACAATAAGAGTGGTGGTCGAAAGCTCGAGTCCCGCCGTCCACAGAGGCGGCGTAGGAAGCCCGTGGATGAGAATAAGGCTAATAGCAGCAGTAAGGAGGCGCGTGCTGATGAGAAAAATTCCCTTGCCTCCCCTTCATCGCACCATGCTACCGCCGCTCACGGCCTGTCATCGAAGAAACAAAAGCCAAAGCAGCCAACTACCATGGGACCAGGCGATAGGATTGGCGCGGGTGATTCCCGAATTATCTACAACTTGGATCTACCCCCAAACTCCTTCCAATTGCTACGCGATGAAGTCAACTGGCAAAAAATGTATCATATGTCCGGACAAGTGCCACGACTAGTTGCAGTGCAGGGAGCAGTTGACCAGGACGGGTCTATGCCGATATATAGGCATCCAGCGGATGAATCTCCACCTCTACTACCGTTTACGAAGACAGTTGACCTAATTCGAAGTGTGGTGGAACAGCACCTGGGCCATCCTTTGAATCACGTTCTTATCCAACTCTACCGAGATGGCCAGGACAAGATATCTGAACATTCTGACAAGACGCTGGATATAGTACGAGGATCTAACATATGCAACGTCAGCCTCGGTGCTAAGCGAGCCATGGTCCTGCGAACAAAAGCAGACGCAAAGAGCGCGGCAGCGGCAGATGGAGAATCTACTACAGCGGAACGGCAAACGCAGAAAGTTCCCATGCCTCACGACTCTCTATTCATCCTAGGCGAAACAACAAACATGCAATGGCTCCATGGTATTCGAGCAGATAAACGCCCAGACTTTGCAAAGTCAAAGGAAGAACTAGCATTCAATGGCGAACGCATCTCTCTTACCTTCCGCCACATCGGAACGTTCATCAATCCTGGCTCAGACACAATCTGGGGCCAAGGCGCGCTGTCCAAAGATCGGGTAAACGCAGGCAAGATCGTGCACGGCGAATCATCCGAGACTGAACGCATGATCCGCGCCTTTGGCCAGGAGAACCATCGGACAGATTTCGACTGGGTCGAGCACTACGGCAGGGGATTCGATGTCGTCAACTTTGTCACCACGTCTGCTGCCAAGTTAGCTTTGACAGGCGACAACGTCCGCGATCTAGGTATACAGCTAGCTCTGACCGAAAACGGAGTCCGATATGAGATCGTCGCCCCTTCGGACCTCCTGTCTGGCGCTATCGATGATATCACGGCCATAACCGAAAAGCGTCAACCGGTTCTAATACATCCGGATGGTCCAACGACGGTGGTCGGCCTGTTCGACATCCTCTCGTACATCGGCCACCGGGTGCACGGCCACGATTCACCCGATCCAGAACAGCAGGTACAAGGCGCTGACCTAAATGCCCGCATTAAGGCTGTGCACGATCTATCCATCACCTGGATCAATGGAATCGAACACGATGCCGTCTCTTCAAGATTATCCCAGCTCGAACCAATGCTTAATTCCGACCTTGGCAGCGGACCGTATATCTCCGGGAAGGCCATTGGGGTAGACGATTGTCTGCTGTGGGCTATTATCAGAGAGATGGTGCGAGCTGGGTGGCGGGTGGGTGAGTCTTATCCATCTCTTGCTGCGTTTTACGGCAGGGTGGAGAAACGAGGGTGTGTCAAGCAGGTGTTGGAGGAGATGACTACGAATTAATTTCACTTATGTACTCGCATGGATGTCTTATGTTTATTTAAATGAGAGATGAAGTTATGATAATTATGGGTTCGTTATTTATCTGTTTGTTCTATACTGATGTCGAAATATATACATGAAACCAAGGGGCGACAATTACAGCTTCTCAAAAGTAGGCTTCCTCTTCTCTAGCCCTGACATCAACGCATCTTGGATATCCTTTGTCTGCGTAGAAGCACTATTCCAAACGCCTGTATACCTCAGCCCATCCGCCACAGAATGATCTATGGACCAATTCAATATTTCCTTCGTCCCCTGTACTGCAACCGGACTCTTGCTAGCGATCAATGTGGCTAGCGCCACACCCTCCTTCACGGCCTCCTCTTTGGTACTGAGTACCCGATTCACGAACCCAACACGGTACGCTTCCTCAGCACCCCAGATTCGAGCAGACAGACACACCTCTTTAACCCAGCCGTAGTTTCCAACCACCTTGGGTAGACGGGACAGCGTGCCTATATCAGCAGCGAGACCGATATCGACTTCCTTGACGGATAATTTGGCATCGGATGTAACGAATCTGATATCCGTAGCTGTTGCTAGGTCGATAGCGAGCCCGAACGAGATGCCGTGCAGGATGCAAATGGTGGGTTTCTCGCACCGCTCGATAGAGGAGATGCAGTCCTGGAAGGAGGCAACTTTGCGGCGGAACTGGGTAGCGACTCGGGCAGGGTCTGAGCTGGATGATGGGGCGAGGAGGGATTTGGAGGCGGCTTTCACGTCCAGACCGGCTGTGAAGGCGCGTGGGCCGGCGCCGGAGAGGAGGATCACGCGCACGTTTGGGTCGTAGGAGAGCTGGGTGTAGATTGTGCGGAGTTCGAGCCACATACTAGTAGGCAGGAGAAGGTATTAGATACTGTATGAAGTCTGCTTGTGGTGTGGTGGACTTACGCTTCGAAGAAGGAGTTGAGCTTGTCGGCCCGGTTGATTTCGACGTGGGCTACATATTGGGCTGGGAAGGAGACGAGGAAGTGCTTTGCCGAGTATTCCGCCATTGTGAGATGATATGTATACAAGCAAATGGTAGATTCTGTATGTATATGTACAGTTGAGGGTGTGTGAAAAAGCTGAGTATGTCTATTTCACAGATGCTCGAAGATAATGCCGGGAGGTTAGGGCATGTGGGGAGGATGGAGCTGGTGATTTTGGACCTCGGCTCGGCCAAGCTGGGTTTGGAGCATCGTGGTGCGGCTTTCTTTTCGCAGTTCGAGGCACGGCAGTCGTTTAAAAGGTGGTGAGAAGGTGCGTAGTACAATATGCAAGCCTTTGAGCTATGTTCCTTTCACATATTCTTCGTGATTCAGTGGGCACGCCCTATCATCCACGGCTTCTATCTCGTGTAGTTATGTTAGCTGCCGTCGGCAGTTACTCTGACTCGGATTCTTCAGGCTGCATAACTCGCTCGTCCAGTTCCTATAGCCATGCCGACGGTTAGCGCTTTAGCTTATGGCCAAGGCATTGCAGCTGTATCCAAGCTGCACGAGCGGGGTGGCTTATGGGACATACTCTAGACAGCCTAGCTTTCAAGTTGGCGAGCTGATTCTCTTTGATAACGAGATACCGATCGTCATCCAGGTCCTCCACTATATAGTCATGTCTTTCGGCGTCGTATTTAAGAATGATAGCTTTCACGGACGGATCGCATTCTATCAGCACTCCTAGAAGCCATAGAGCTGTTAGCTGAGCGGAAGAGGTACAGGGAAGATTGAGGCTGGATCTTGGGCGTACCTTTGACAGCGCGCGGCATGTTTCCTGACCAGTTCTTCTAGTCGTTACTACCAGATTGTTTTCTTACCTGACAGAGCTGTTTCGTTGAGCAAAAGGACAGAGGCTGAAGCTATCACCATCGTTTCTTTGTGAGGAATTAGATCATGTGACAATCACGAAGTCACGTTTTATCAGTCCATTTTGATATTTCTGACCTCACCAAACATCAACGAGATATCAGACACACTGCGATACCCAGATACCCATTATACCCAGATATCCCTATGGAGACCCATATACAATGATACTGACCGGTGTTGGGGGAATGATGTAGAGAAGGGCATGTACCATGTACTTCTTGACTGCCTCCATGACTTTTCCCTTCCCGTTTGCTCTCCTTAAGGCAGGAAAGACAGCCAAACCAGCTGGAAGGTAGAGGATACATACCGTAAATATGTTTACACTGGGACTCCATCTGCTCCTTTTGCAGGATCTGCCTATTATAGAACCGCGACTGTTGTTCTATCTGGATACTATGCTATCACGTGACAAAATTACCTTCCTAAAGGAGTAATCTCCAACATCATAGTATATATAACTATGTAGCTGTAGCTATGCCATACAGATGCGCAACACACGATACCATCATTGCAAAGTACTGGATGTTTCTGCAAGGCAATTGAACTGGAATACTTCTCTTCCACGACCTATCAGCTTTTAAACATAAGCAGTTTTATAGGGGTTGTTGTTACCTGTTGTGCCAGCCTCCGTATTTTTTATATGGCAAACAACAAACAGGACAAACAGGCGTCGCGCTTTCTTTCATCAACACCGCAGGACTTCTTTTTCTTTTTCTTCTTCTCCTCCTCCCCCTCTTCTTCTTCTTCCTCTTCCTCCTCGACACAACGTTGTTCTTCAAACCACCAGAGACCACGACACCAGACAGGTTCGAGCTATTCCTAAGCCACCAGGGAATCGACATTGCTAATATGAAGTGTAGATCTTTAGTCGACTCTGATTCACCACCGGGTAATATAACAGTCGTCGTTGTCGGATTAAACAGGTATGGCTGGTTCTCTTGGAGACGCGTTATTCCCCCCAAACCTAGCACAGATATCGCTGACAGATAGGCCCGTATACTTGGTAGCACGGCTGAATTTCTAAGGAACCCGTTGTGCATGCTCGCCTGGTCCCTATTTCGCGTTTTCCATTGGAAATACGCTCTGCTCCCCCTCCCCCTACACCCTTTTGTCGCGTCTCCCTTTGGGAGTACGTTCACTAACCCTTTGTTCTTTTATAGCATTTCCCTTTGGGAGCCCGTTTGTTTTCTCTTGCTTCTCCTCATAGCGGTTCCCTTTGGGAATCCGTTTACTTCATCTTTCGCCATTCATTAGCGACTCTCATTCGGAATATGTTTACTGCACCTTCTCCTTTAGTAGTGATTTCCTTTGGAAATTCATTTATTTACTTCACCCTCTTCCCCGAATAGTGATTTCTTTTGGAAACTCCTTTATTTACCTTCATCTTCTCCTTCAGCAGTGATTTCCTTTGGAAATTCATTTATTTACTTCACCCTTTTCTCTCGGTAGTGATTTCCTTTGGAAATTCATTTCAGTATACGCCACTCCTCAACTAACTCTATAAATAAAGGTAAGAAGACCACCCTCCACTTGACAGGAACGCGAAGGCTAACCTTTGATATCAAAAATGTCGAAAACTTTGGATACTTTATGGTTCGAATCCGAACAGGGGTCAGATTGCCCGAAAGGCCTCTTCTCGTATGTATACAAGCCAAAGCTAGTACAAGTAACTTTCGCCGGAACAGCCTTCGAGGGACATATCGACTGCAAAGCTCGGATAACCCTTGACTCTCAACAGCCTCGGCTAGAGTTATCCGTCACCGACGGCGGGAACGTGGGCATCTTACCTTCATTGCTAGACGACGTCTTCGAGTAGGGCATCGAGGAGCGTGAGGGCCAGAATGCCGCAACAATCTCCCGCCTTAGAAAAGAACGCAGCCAGTGGTTCGGTACTTGGAGCAAGGTCTACTTCATCAAGGTTAAAGCTGTCAAACCCGCGGTTCAAACCGGTGCCCCTTTGTTTCTCGAAGGGGAGCAAAGGTAAGCATGGGATAGCCTTTCAAAAGAAAAAGAAAAAAAAAACCACGAAGCGGCGGAAATCTACGTCTGGTTTGCGTTACTTACTCGGAATCTAGATACTGCGCGCCAAGGACTGATCTGGATGGACATCTTACGGGCCAAAGTACACGCTAACAGGTCGGAAACCGGGGAACCGCAAGGACTATGGTGTATCACGCGAAGGTAAACGACAAGCCTGAGTCCCAGTCCAGATTCAAGCCTCTACCCCACACACCAGTGCCATAGCTATGGAAAGGTCAGGGTGCTAAAACAGCCATGACACCCTGGAAAACCATTGATCCGTTCTTCCTTGACGAGCATGACCGGCAACTGCGTCTTGTACGAGCAGCAAATACCGAGTGGTTTGAGCAACAATCCGCCATTGAAAGGGCCTTCCACCCACCTCGTCGTCATTTAGTTACCTTCAGGAAAGTTTCTGATGTGGATCACGGCTACTATATCCACGCCAAAATTGTGCGCCAACATGATGAGGAGAGGCTGTCAATTCCAGAGCTCACCGAGTCGACAAGAGTTGAAGTTACGATGATCGGTAACGAGCAGGAAAACCTGGAAGCTAGGCAGATCAAGTTCGACGCCACGATTATCGACGAGTATACTGATGCGGATTTTGTTCTGAAAATAAGATTCGTGCAGTATGTCGACGTTGAGCAGTCGCAAACGTACCAGATAGAGACGACTCTCGATAGCAATCCGAATCCTGTCCGACTGCAAAGAGACGCACTTGTTGAAGCCGGTAGGATAATGGTCCACGGTGATCAGCCTGGCAAGGACAAGCAGGGATTCTCTTTAAGACGACTAATCCTTGCTCACGGTATCGAACTGGATCCAGAGAGCGCCAGTCTCTACTTCAAGCTCGATATCTTGGGGTTATCGACAGTGGAGGAAAACCAGAAGGCCATTCGGTTGGAGTATATTTTGTAGAAGTACCCGCTGGATATCACCCAGCGCCAAGCCTTCGATAGCTGTACCATGTCGATCGTCGCTGGAGTTCATCTGATCCAGGGACCCCCAGGGACGGACAAAACAAGAGTCGCCATGGTTATTATCCTTGCTTTTGCCGCCCTCAAACTGCGCGTCCTCCTAGCTGCCAGTTCCAACAAAGGGTTAGAGAGCCTTACCGCAGCAGTACATAAAGCAATCTCGGCAGACGAGAAATTAAAGAGATGGTGCGGCCAACTTATCCGCTTCCGTACTCCTGCATATCAGATTGCGAATCTGCGTATACCGAGCGGCTCGCGTGCAGCACGCGAACGAAAAGCAATGCTTGGCGAATCGGAACAAACGCTAGAGAATATCCAGATGCAGAATCTGGTGTTAAGGAAAGCCCAGACCGAGGAAGAGACCGATGCTGACAGCGCCGAGATGCTCGGTTTGCTGAGGCAAGACCAGAACGAACAAGGTCTTACAAGAGATTCGCAGAGAAAATTAAAGAATCTCTATCGGGGAAGGTCTCGAAGCATCCTACAGGAGGCCAAGGTTGTTGCAACAACACTCAACAATGCAGCAAGCGAAGAGCTGCGGGCAGCCAATTCTTTCGACCCAGATGTTCTAGTCTGTGACGAGTCAGGCCAATGTCTCGAAGGCGATCATATGATTGGCCTAACTATACCGTCGACAAAGGTGGTTATCTTGCTCGGAGATCAAGAACAGCTCCCACCGACAGTAATCTCCGAACGATCTGGCAATGAGGGGGTTGCCTTTTTACAGCGATCGCTCATGGAAAGACTTTGTGACGCTGGGTACCCGTCAACAACATTGCGAACGAACTATCGCAATCACCCGCAGATCCTCGACTTCTACAATCGCGCCGTCTATAATAATAGACTAACGGCTTCTCCCAACAACTCACATTCAAAGAGAGTTGGAAATGCGTGGGATGACTTTACATCTTCTCGGCATCACTTCGCCAACACTGGCTTAGCGGGGGTACGCCGTCTCTTCATATTTACATTTCCTGTTGCCGAACAACACGGTAATAGCACCTCCTGGAGTAACCAGGGACAGGCGAATGTTGTGCTTTTTTTGCTCCAGGCTCTATATAACCATAGGGCGGAGAACGGGGACCAGGTCCGGCCAAGCGACGTCATGATAATCTCCCCTTATAAGGATCAAGTTAAGCTCGTTAGAGAGCGCTTGGCGGAGAATGATATCCCTTACGGTGCCAACCTGACTGTAGACGCAGCACAAAGGCAGGAGGCCGATATAGTCATATATTTAATGACAAGACCGGCCAAGAATGTTCACTCGGTAGGATTCGTTGGGGACAAACGGCGGATGAACGTGGCATTGGGCCGTGCGAGAAAGGTGATGGTCATAGTTCATAGTTGGAAATCTGCACAAGTGGAACTCGGGGGTGCTTGACGACCCTGCCAAAATCCAACGGAGCAAGTTTATTGTCAAGTTCCTTCGCGGCGTCACCAGCCAACCCCACACCCTTTCATGGCAAGGACAAAAGACGGTCAATGAAATCCAACCGCAATTTGGATTTCAGGGGTATGTTCCACGACCAGCTCCATAGGCCAAGTGTCACTCCAAGAGTCGTCCTCCCTGCACCTGCCAGCCAGAGGGAAGTTGAAACCAACCCCCCCGTTCCCGAGCGCCAGATGGAAGAAGCTGGCGTTTACCCTCATCCGCAGGAAATCGAACTGGAAGAGCGGGTTGCTTACCCGCCGGAGCAATACCAGACAGAGGCTTCGGTGAATTCCCAGGTTTTGGAGGACGAGTTCGAGGTATGCTCCTCCGTATCCGTCCGCCATACGGAAGCTGACCTTCATCCCCCCCTGCAGGAATACCAGACGGAAGAGGGTGTCCAATACCCCATGCAGCAATACCTGACAGAAGCTGCGGTGGGTATCCCTGCGCGGGAGGAGGTCGAAGTTTACTATCACGGGCACGACCAAGTGGAAGTTGACTTCTATGCTCTCTCGTAGTAATTCCTGATGGGGAACCCAGAAGATTTCTCCCGGTCGCATCAGCCGCGTCCCATGCTCCAGACGAGGAGCTATACAGGTCTATGGGGCGGCTCCTACAAGATCAAGAGGACCCGGAGGAACTAGGCAACGGGCCAGATCATGAAGAACTAGAGACCCGAATACAGCTCCACGAAGCTGAAATCCGAAAACTGCGGGTCGAGCAGGAGATACTGGCTCTTCGTCAAAGCTTAGTAGGAAAAGAAAGGGACGAGATGAGGAAATGGAGGCTAAAAGGCAGAGAGACAACTAGCTGCCTGCACTGGCCGTCTGAGGGGTTGATGTTGTGGAATGCCATCCGAATTGTACGATATATGGCGATTAAACTACCAAGAATGGAATGATTGTATCTGGGTGTTTTGCGGCTACTTTCCGCATTAGGAAATCATAGAGTCACCAGTGGGCGTAACTCTATTCTGACGCCGGAGAAGAGTTACATCGCCATACCGTCATTCCTCCAACAATTCCTGTTAAGATTCGCCGCCACAGTCATCCAAACTGTCACCAGTGAATCAACCATACCTCGTTCGTACAGTCATATCCAACATAGCGATCAGTGAAATCAACATCGAGTCAGTCTTGGGTCATTAAGGGCTTATAAAAAGCTGAGTGATCCCGCTCTCTCAAAGCCCCCAACCATCGACCTTTAATCCCCTTTGATAATTTTCGGATACATAAATAACTTCTCGAATCTTTAGCCATGAATTACCCGGCTATCCCCATCCGAACCTCCTCCAAAAAGGCGGTTATGCTGCCAGATCGTTACATCAACCTGATGCCGGCCAAGAGTCAGAGTGACCTAAGAGCCAGACAGCACCGAGCTGCCAGTATCGCCTCTCGGATAACTGACAGCAATACGATCGCCGACTTCTTCAATAATCGAACTGCTCTGCTCGGGGAGCGTGTTGGATTCCATCAAGCGTATGAGAAACACATCGCTGAGATGCTCAAAGACGGCGCTATTTCAAACGCCGAGTATCAAGATGCGATGGATTCGTTCGCTAAGCAATTGGATGAGGCACTTGGGGAACTGAGAATGTTGAAGAGAGGACGCCATGCTTTGGAAGAGGACCTTTCGGAGATGGAACAAGAGGCAAAACGACAGCGAACCCGCGAATCTCTTTGGGACGAGCTGAAACGTCTAACACATGCCTATTCGACATCCATGATTTGGCGGGTGATGATGTACGGCAGGAATGAACGAAAGGGGGGACACGTGCATTACCGGAACCGGATCATAACACACCTGAACGCATCCCACCCGGAGAGAAAAGACGAGCTATGGTGTCACCTTACGGGATTCCACATGAGCGAGCAGATCAGAGCTGCCCACTTGGTTCCAAAGACGCTCCAGGATGTCGAACTTGCTGAGCTTTTCGGTATCGAGGTCGACGTCATGCGTGACCCTAGAAATGGTGAGTTTTGTTCCTAGAGAATTTCATTCTCTCGTCATAAACTTTTGTTGATGATCTGTGTTAAGGTATCACCCTCCACCAGAGAATTGAAAGGGGTATGGACAATGGAGTCGTGACAATTATGCCAATCACAACGGAGTCCGACACCAGTACCCGATGGATTTGCCACGTGGTAAAGCGGTCAATGCTGGGATTAGACGTTATGAACGATCACAATGGAAATTATATTAAGTGGAAGGTAAATTAAATGCTGATTGATTTCATGTTACTATTGCTAATCGGTCATCAGGACCTCGACAAAAAAGAGCTCACTTTCCGCTCCGAGAATCGGCCAGCGCGGAGATATCTCTATTTCCGCTTCATAATCACCTACATCTGCGCAAAGCGGGACGGAAATGTCGACTGGGCCGAAGACATTGAGGAGAGAAAGGTTTTGTGGGCCACTCCGGGCAATTATTTGCGAAAGTCAATGCTCCGTGCATTAGCACGAAACATCTCGGGCGTGGATCTGCCAGACTTCCTCTCCGACAAGACATTCGAGCCCGAAGACGGTACGGAAGACTCAGTGTTGAAATTCTGCAACGACGTCCGCCGCGCCATCATAGAGTCGGATAAAAGGGCCGAGTTAGAGGCAAAAAGGAAAGTCGGCGAATTATCAGAAACTAGTTCGGACGACGATGAAATCGACATGGACGAGGACAGCAACAACGATGATGAATTTTAAAGGAGCATCCTGTCTGGCATTGTTTAGCATGTCCTTTTTTAGTCGTCGGGGTCGTGGCCGGCTCTTTCTTACCTCTGCTTCGGGTGCTTTCGTGGAGTGTATGGTCTCTTTACGGATGTGCGTGTATGGAGTACTAGATTGAAAGGAATTGTGATGTCAAACCCACAAGAGAGTTTTCCTGGGTTGTCGGTTGTATATTAGTTTCATCAACGCTAAATGAATTCTATTCTAGTGGCAGATAATTGAGGTTTCACATAATTTCCGGTCATGAGGTAGAAAATCAAGACCCTCTTATGTATTCGACACAGGCGTGGATTGCCACACTCTAAGTGACCGAATACACGAAGACTGAGCTTGAATAGCAATATCTCCCTAACCAACTCGATGCTGAGAAAGCACCAGAGATATTCGAGTGCAGGAGAAGAATGACTGGTGGATAGGTGCTAACGCTAACGCTGGCCACTGGGCATTTTCTCTGTTTCATAGCGGATCAAGTCATGCTTCTTCATAGCTTGTTGGAAGTCACTGGCTTTGGTCCTGTCGAGCAGAGCTCAATGGCCCTAGTCATTGAGGCTGATCAGACCATTGGCTTAGCGGTTAAGGCTCTCACTTTGGCATGACCATTCCATTAATTAATCATAGGTTTCTTCTCTGTAATTCTTCTCTGTAATGCTGGGTGATGGCGATGTCAAGCGTATTGCCCAGCTCTTTAATACACCGGGAAGATGCCACTTTTTGCAGCCACTTTGTCGGCATCTCCCAGAGCAGATTTTTATCAAACGCTGAATTTAAAAAACCTGAAATTGTTATCCTCCAAGGATGTAATTTTTTGCCAGGCTTCACTTTCCCATCTCCAGACCTGTTAACCTTGATCGAACGTGCCTATAGACATGGCGATGGACACTCCCCATAGCTATGCAAAGCTGCTGCAGTCAGAAAAGTTCAGTGATTTGGTTATCAAATGCGAGGACCGGGAATTCAAGGTACACAAGGCCATAGTGTGCTCGCAGTCTGAGGTCCTACTCGCTGCTTGCGATGGGCAGTTCAAGGTATGGTATAGATCGTTTCCTATACCTTCGCCTGCTAATATGATTGATATTTTAGGAAGCGGTTTCCGGTATCATAAGCATCGATGAATTTGATGCTGAGACTGTGAAGCGGATGATCGACTATATGTACACCGGCGACTATTACAGTATGGAGGAATGGGAATGCGACGATACTCCAAATGACGAGCATCCATCTCTCGATGTGGAGACAGAAGCAGAATTAACTGAGGACCCTCCCCGTGAGACACTGGGCTCCGAGCGTTCACCGGTCGATAACGAGCCTGGCAACGAGCCAGAGGTGACTAGGAAGAGCCCTACGATGGCTGAGATGCTGCTTCCTCACCTCAAATTGAATGCGATAGCAGACTACTATGCTATTCCAAGACTCTGCCACCTCGCCAACGTTGAAGTTCAAATTATTCTCGACAGATCGTGGTCGCCCAATGGGTTTTCTTCCGTTGTAACTATGGCTAGCATGACGGGTGACAAGACCCTGCCTAACGTTCTCGCCGTCGCCGCTGCGGAGAATATCGAAAGTCTTGTGGATGCTGGAGAGAGCATCCCTTGCCCGGATATAGCAAACAGCGTCATCCAAAAGCTAACTGCTGCGAAGAAGCAGATGAAAGATGAGTATGATGGGAGGATCCAGGGTTTACAGGCTCGACTCGCTTTATTGACGATAGAGAGCGAAAATAGAGCGCAGGCGAGAGCGAATGCTATTGACTTCAGCAAGCTCCTCAACCGGACGGATGGCTGTCGAAACGTCAATTGCAGTGAAACATTCCCAGTATTAATGGAAGCCATGGGCTCTGAGGAAGTTCCATCGTATATTCTCCGGTGCGCGACTTGCAAGTGCAGACACGAAGTTGGACGTGAATGGCGATGAAGGATATCGGTTTGTAGCTTAGTGTTTCCCTGTTGTGGCGACCGGTGTTGTAGTATTGTCCACCAGATGTTATAAGCAGGTCGCTTGTGTCGTTCTGTATCAAGTTCACCAAACCCTGGCTTGAATACGCTGTCCTGTCGATACAAAGAGCGAACTGCTATCATTTAGAAATTAGTTCTTTCCAGCAATATTCTCGATAGATAGTAGCAATAATAGTGTGCTTCAGGATATGCCATGATTACTGCGATACACCCTGCAAGCACAGCGACGATAGAAATATGCAACCAGCTTTGCATGTGACTGATCTGGTGAAACTAACCCGAGAGCGTGGTAATTGAAATGCTTCCACGTCCTATATGAATGTAATATTGCCAGGGGTATTGAAGTATACTTCAGAAATCGGTTCTTATTTTAGATCCTAGATCTCATTAACCTGTCGTTGCTGACTCCCAATACCCGTTTAAGCCAATCTACCCGCAGTTTCCCAGCCGTCTTCGACAACGTGGCGGCCGGGACAAAATCATCAAACGAATGTAACCCTCCAGCCCAGACGTGCAGTTCAGTTTTGACCCCTGCCGCCCAGAGCCGTGATCCATATGAGACAACCTCATCACGCAACACTTCAGCGGCCCCAACTTCGATGAACGTTTGCGGCAGATCGGAGAGATCCGTCGCGCGACCTGGTGCAGAGTATATGCTGATGCTCTCATTGTCTTTCTCCCTATGGCCTTCTCCAAGGACACATTCCCACGACATGGCGTTCACGGCCCACGGCCACGGCGCATATGAAGCGCACTGCTCGCTTGACAACGTCTGCATCCTATCGTCTAACATGGGGAACGCGAGAATTTGGGCGAGAAGTTTCGGGCCACCGTGATCGCGTGCCAATAGCGCGGTTCCGGCTGCAAGTGCACCACCACCAGAACGACCGCCGAGAATGATTTTAGTGGCATCGATACCAAGAGACTCTGCATTATCACAGACCCATTTTAGACCTGTGTAGCACTCTTCGACAGGGATAGGAGCTGGGTGTTCCGGTGCGAGACGGTACTCAACCAGGATGGTAACGGCGTTGAGCTCAATTGCCCACTCGAGCGCGCAGAGGGATCCGACAAATCGGTTTCCGAGGACCATTCCGCCGGCATGGGCGAAGTAGAAGGCTGGGCGTTTCGAATTGGGACTGTCGTCGGACGGGTGGAATATGGACAGTTTGATTTCCCCGTGCGGCCCGGGAATCGTTCGCTCTCCATGTTTGAGGGACGGGTATGCCGAGAGTACTCCTTCCAGTGTAACCATATTGTTGACTGCTTCCCTCGTTTCCAATAGATTATCTCGGGTCAGGTCAGCAAACGGTAGATTGTCATATTCCTGATGTAACTCTCCATCGAGAAAGCCCGACATGTTGGTTGGCATTGTCTAATGAAGCCGTATGTGCTGGTTAAAAGGGATATCAAACAGAGCTGAAGCGGAGCACGTTTGTAGCCAAGTAAAATTATTGTCACAATGAACTAGAGGACAGTGGTCGCTAATCTTCAATATTTATTACCCCCGCGGACGGAGTACATTTTGCAGCTGTTGAGCTCGTGTTCTCGCCATCCTTGCAAAACCAATTCAACGGATGCAAGAAGACGATAAAATGTATCAACAGTCCATGTGATGGTATAGTGAAGGGTATAAGGGCTCCAAACTCATTACCGTCTTCTACAGCATCCCGATTCGGATATAAACTCATGGTATCATCTGTAGCGTCCACTAGACTCTCTTAACTCTTTCTGCCGAATTGCAATGGCGTCCTTTTATCCAGAGTATCTTTGAGGAGCAACTCATTGAATGATGGAATAGTGGGTTGGCGAACGACCCATTTGTGGGACTGGTGTTTTCTGCTGCAAAGGTTTTATCTGTCGTAGCTCCCTCCGCTCAGCTGTGGGTGATTTGGCGGTAGCATCATTAAACGTTTCCGTGTCATAATTATAATGCTTCTGGCCCCTTGCATGGTATCAATGATTTCTGGAATCCTACGGGGCATTCAGGTGGGAGGAGTCGAACGCTGCTTGGTCAGGAGTTGATAGTAGGGTGGCCATGAGATGGCATGCTGCGATATTTCCGGCCCATCTTGCGTTCTGCTCGTGAGAACGTATTTCTGGGTCATTAACTGCCGGTTGAAGTAATTTGTGGCTTTCCTCGCATCAAGATGATATTAAATAGAAGTCCAGAAATATCTCCTGGCAAAGATTTTGTCTCCAGCGAGTCTTCGCGCGTTGTCACGTGGTCTATGCCTCAACTCTTGGTGACTTCACGATGAGATCGCAGGATAACTACAGGTGAGCCGACCGCGCTAGAGTTGCGAGAAAGAAGAGAACAGAACCCCGTTAGGAGTAACATACAATGCTAACTATCTCCAGATAACTATCACCAGAGGACAATGGCAAACCCCAGAGCACCAGAATATCGGGACCGTTGAAGTCACTCCTGCAACGCTAATGCATGGCGTTGCCAATCACTGCCTCAAGCATGGAGTCACAACAAGCAAGGAGAAAAATCATAACAATGAAAAAACGTTGGCACCGTTGAGAAATCCCTCTCCAATTGCAAAACGCACTCAACGAAGTACACAATGTGGCTTTTCAAGAAATTCATGAAGAGGAAGCAGAGGAAGAAGCAACAGCTGCTTGAACAAGACCGACAAGAGCAGCAGCAACAGCAAAAGCAGCTGGAACCTCCGCCGTCGTCCATCCCCCGAATCCCGAGCCTCCCACAGCTTCCTCTCCTCCAGATTGACCTCGTTCCAGCTAACAACGAATCCATCGACGGACGTACCGCGTCAAACCCCAAGCCGAAAGAACAGCGAGAACAAAAACTGGAGCCAGCCCTACCCTTGCCAGCCGCAATATAGGAGCTCGTATTCCACCCCAAACAACTTATTTTCGGTATTTCGGGCATAAATGCATTTCCAGGCGTATGGGCAACCAATCCTCTATCGTAAAATTCAGCGTGTTCTCGAGGATAAACTAGAAAGGATGGTGGTGGCTGAAGGAACTCTCCGGCTACACTACTGATTCTCCCGAAGTGTTGGACTATTCACCTCTCTTCAATCCCTACCTACATTCCTTTCAACATCTACATACGCATATAAAACACACAAATCAGCCCGTCACGTTCGGCTGCGGTCGTTCTATAGATCTTCTTTGCCGTGGACGATCCGCCATAAAACATATCAGAGGATTGAAATTGATAGGCTATTTCGGACCCAGAAGGGCTTCTCTTGGGCAACACACGTCAGCATTCCATGCAGCATTTGTACTAATCTACTGGAGATTGGAGAAGCCGTCTTTCATCCCACTGTGTACAGCTGCATGTTTTCCACCTCTCGCCGCATATATAGTAGAAGTCCGCACCACAGCGACAGCTAATACAGAAAAGAGGGTCAGCAAGATCCTAACTACCTTGTACAACTGCCTTGCCTGAGTCTTCCTATTTCACTTACTGGATATGAAAACAACCTCCCTTCAATTCCACCATTCTTCCACACGTGTTACATCGCTTCCACCCTACACTGGACGCAGCTTTAAGCAGTTCCTGCAAGGCACCGTCTTTGGGGCAATCTCCATCATGATACTCTGATTTGCAGTGAATGCATGTCACCATTCCGCATGCACTGCATGATGCGAACTCATCGCCCACATTTTCCGGTGGGATAAATACGGAACACTGCTTCCGAGAGCAATAGAATCTGTTCGGTGTTTGGTATTCGCGCGAGGCTTCCGTGAAGGCTACGACCATTGCTGGTGTAAGGAATGTTTGTGCCATTTCTAGCGGTATTTTTTGACAACATTTTGGGGGAAAGGACGTTTCGTTGTCGATGGCATTCTGAAATAGCTTTTGGACACATGCTCTGCATAGTAGGTGCCCGCGGGGGGGTAGTAGCATGGTAAATTCCGGTTCTCGTTCTGCGCATATAGTGCATTCGGCCTCTCGTCTATAATTGCCCTCTATCACTGATTGGCTACGCGAAGGTCCGGCCTCTACTTTTGTAGCAACAGGACGGCGAACAGCACCCACCGCCAGGCCTGTAGCTTGGGCATTCACAGTGCGTCGACAATCAAGAGATCTATCCGTCCCCTCCCTCGCTTGGTCCGACGCGTCTGAGGGATCGTCAGATCGTCAGTCTGCTTTAGGCCCGCTTCCCGGCCCCATGTTCCCCTAAGCGCTGCGCCAATACATGATCTTCCACAGCCTGCCTTTCTTCATCTCGATATGTCCCTAGAATCTCCCCGTCCGTCTCAACCGCCGTGGCCAGGCTCCTAGCCAACCGCTCATCAGCCTGACATTGCTCCATATTTTGGAGCTCTAGCCGATATAGTTCGATGGCAAGGTCCGCGTCAGACTCTGCTCCTAAGATTTCTTTCCCCTTAGTATTTTCTTGAATCGCTGTAATGTCGTCGAGCTGGAGCTGAAGGATGAGGGCCGGCGTGCCATTTTCTATCATTTCGGAGGCCATGGCTTGGTCTGTAACTTGGGGGTATCGTATAGGTGTGCGTTTGAGCAGGGAGAAAGATAGGATCACACACTTGAGCTTTATGATTTCGGGATCTGTTTACTTTTCTTTGCTTCTTTGTATATACTCAGGCTGGGCCATCGTCCCGTTGAAGGGGTGACGGGCTGGCAAATTCCAGTAGCTTCTAATATAAGGGGTGATACCGTAAAAAGAAAGAAATAGGAAATCTTCCACTCTCACGTGAAAGAGGTATGAAACGTCGTTTATGAAGCACTTGAAAAATGCTATGATTTCAGTAAACGCAGAATACCTACATATCGTACACCAGCTATCTACCTTCCCCTAACTTGAAGACGAAAGAAGTCGTTTCTCCTCCCACTTCGGACATCGACAGGTCTTCCACTTCTTCCCACACCGATAGCAAAACTGCGCACCGCAGCGGCACCTAAAACCATTCATCAATTATCAGTAAGGTCACCAGACCATGAATTGGACAAGTATGAACTTACACCATATGAAAGCAGCCCTGATGCAACTCCACCATCCTCTCACACACATAGCATCTTTTCCACCCCTTCTTGGGCGCAGTCTTGAGTAACTCCTGAAGCGCATCGTCTTTAGGACACTCTCCTTCGTGGTATTCTGCCCGACAATGCGTACAGGTGATCATTCCACATTTGGTACAGCATGCGTAATCCACGCTGATATTCGCTGGCGGAATAAATAGTGAACATTGTGCTCGGGAACAGTACATCCGGTTCTGCGCTTCGTATTCGGCCCTCGCCTTTTCAAAGTCTGTTATGATGGGTTGAGAGAGGAAGATACGAGCGTTCGCGAGCGGGATGGTCCGGCAGCACCGGGGAGGGAATTCTTCCTCATCGATAGATGCACGCCTGAAGAGTGTTTGGAGGCACTCTTTGCATACAAAGTGTCGACAAGGAAGGGCGAGCATGATGAAGGTTGGGTATTCGGAGAGACAGGTTGAGCATTCTGATTCTGTCTTTGGGGGATCTTGCTGAGTGGTAGTGCTGGTGGCAGTGAGTTTGCGCCGTTTAGAGGATCCTCCATGGTCGATTTCAGGACTTGGGTAATTTGTCAAGTATTCGAAGTCGATTGTGCTATCAGAGTCCATCTCAGAATCACTGTCAGTGTCGAAGCCGTCTCGATATGCGGAGTATAGCTGGGCCATGAGCTCATCACTACGCGTGTCTTCTTCCTCCCTTGACCTTTTGAGGCCTCTGGGCTGTTTGGGGTTGACCTGGTGATGTTGCTGAGGGCTGTCTTGCTTCAGTTTCTTGACATCTCGGGATTGTTCAAGTGTATCTTCGGCCGATCTCTTCAGACTCTGCTTCTCAGTCAAGTTTTTTGTATCTTGTGCTGGTTTGGCTGTGCTATCATTTTTCATCCCCTTGAGTACCTGGGGCTGCTGAGATGTCTGCCCAGCCTGTTCCTTCGTTTTCAGCAGCCCCTTCACAATCCGAGGTAGTTTGACAACCACCTTATCATCATGGAATCTCTTGATATCCCGAGTCTGCCCTTGGACTTCTGCAGCCGGCCTCTGGAGATTCTTATTGTCAACATGCTGCTTCGTTTCCACCGGCTTTTTCACATGTTGAGGTAGATTGACAACCACCTTTGTCCCTTTAAGCCGCTTTATGTCCCTGGCTTGATCTTGGGGTTCTGTAGCCGGTCTCTTAACACCCCTAGTGTCGCTGTGCTTCTGCTTGCCAATCGGTCCTCGTATACCCCCAGCCTGTTCAACGATCTTTCCATCAACTTTCGGCTTCTTAACGTCATTATTTGGACCCTGTCTGTCGTGAGTTGGCCCCCTAACGCCCTGACTCGATCCTTGACCACCACCGTCAGTCCGCTTGACATTTTTACCTGCTCCCTTCCGCCCCTGCTTCTCATTCGTGCTTTTCCCTGGACACCCAGCTCCATTATCATCACCGTTACCGTCCTCATCAGCCCTCGCGTCAACTTCCCTCGCAAACGCTCTATCCCTGACGGCCCTATCTTCCTCTTCAACATGTGCAGCCAACGCAGCCCTATCAGCTATGACAGCATCGAAAGTACTCCTTGCCAACCGTCCATCAGCAAGGAATTGTTCAACACCTTCTAGCTCGTTCTTGTAGAGTGCAAGGGCAAGATCTGCATCAGATAGTGCCGAACCGTCACCCTCTCGTTCTTTCCCCTTTCTCCGATCTTCAAGGGCTGCGAGGTCGCGGAGCTGGATCTCCAGGATGAGAGCTGCAGTGGGGAGATCTATATCTGTGAGAGGGGGCATGGTGACATTCTGGGGTGCAGTATGCATGAGAGAGGGTTAGTTAAGGCGTGGCAGGGGTTTGATATTGTTTTCATCATGTTGTGTTGTGTGGTTGTGTTGGTGGTATAACACCACCACCTGGGTATCGTCTTGCCCTAGGCCTGCCATCCCTCTCATTACGGGTATCATATCATGTACTGCATAAGAGTAACATCCCCATCCTACAGGTATCAGATTACTTCCTCTGGTAGGATTGAACATCTCGGAATGTCGATATCAACTCCGTCTCCCTTCATCCGGAAAAACCTTCACCCTAGATGATCTGTCGGAGAAACATATATCCGTTCATCGTGGCGTGACTAGAATATTTCACGGCGAGGCAAAACGGCTGGTTGAAGCGAACTTCGTTGCAAATCTGTGGAACGCCGCGCCAGCTCATAACGCTTGGAAGCTTGGAAGAAGGCCGGCCGGTTCCACAGGAGGTAAAACGTTAACCTGCCAATGCAGAAACCAGTGGATGAACAGAAAAGTCTGATGTGGGTTTTGGTGTTTCCACGATCCACGGCCCCGCGTCAGTGAGGGGAGATGGGTATGGGTACTGCGGTTACTGGATACTGAGGATTGAATGTGATTGAAGCGGTTTGTTGTTAATCATGTATTTGATTTGAGGACTATCTATGTTGATGGTTTTGATGCTTTTACGCAGATTGATGAGGAGATGCTAACAACAAAAAAAAAAAGAAAAAAAGAAAGAAGAATATTTAAAAGGTATACATGTGAAAAGGAAATGTCGAGACATGGAGAGAACTGAAGAAAAAGATAAGAAAAGGGGGGTATTTGGGATATAAATTAAAAGTGAGGAGTATTAAGAGCCATGAGCATCAGGAGACCAGATATTAATCCGGCGATGGGCAAAGTGAGGACCCAGCCGGACATGATCCAGAGGAGTTGGCGCCAGTTGACGGCACCGACGTCATAGTTCATGAGGGCAACACCAACGGTAGCACCGGTCAAGCACTGGGTGGTCGAGACGGGGAGAGAGAGACGAGAGGCCAAGAGGACAGTAACGGCGGCACCGAGTTCCATGGAGAAACCACGAGTGGGAGAGAGCTGAGTGATGCGGTTTCCGAGGGCACGGATGATATGGAAGCCGTAGAACCAGAAACCGGCACCGAGCAAGAAACCAGCGACGACAAGAATCCAGATGGGAGTTGCGCTCTTGGTCTCGACCGCTCCGGCCTTGTAGGTCTCGTAGGCGGCGACCCAGGGGCCGACAGCGTTGGCAACATCGTTGGAACCGTGAGAGATGGACATGATCATGGCAGAGGCAACTTGGGCATAGGTCCAGAGATGCTCGACGCGGTTGTCGTACACCTTGGCACGAGCGTGGGTAGCAGCGAGGTGGTCAGAGTCGTGAGAGACACAGTCGCGGGTGACACCTTGGAGAAGACCGTATTTGGCCATGTTGAAGAGGCGGGTGGGGTGGTAGAGAGGGAGATGCTTGTAAGGTACGAGCCAGCGCTCGTCGGGTTCGAGGTGCTGCTTGCCTGCGAGAGCGGCGACGGGAGGTTCGATGGGGCCCTTTTCAATGGAGCCTGCGGTGTTGTGGGAGTGCTCGCCGCTGTTGATCTCGTCGTTGTTCTTCTTGTCGAGGGCGGGGTCAGCTCCAGAAACCTTGGCCTGAGCGGAACGAGCATTGGCGTAGTAATCGGTGACAAGCTCGCTGTCGGCCGCCGCAGGGAAAGGGATCCAGGGGTTCTCAGCCCAGAGGGTAGGGCCAAGCAAGATGTGGTAGGCACGGAGACGGTTATCTTCCTTGATGAGCTTTCGCTGGAAGAAGGGCATGAAGAAGGTATAAGCGATGATAAGACAACCACCCCATACACCAAGGACGATACCAGCGACCTTGCCAGCACCATACTCCTCGAGATCCTCAGCCTCTGGCATCTCAATCATGATGAAGAGAGCGAGGATACCGGCAGTAGTGGCGAGATAGAAGGGGATGAGACGAAGAGCCCATTTGAGCGAATCCTTGCGCTCAAGAACGGAATACTTGATGGTTCCGAAGATGATGGCAGAGAAACCGGCAGCGATGGCGGGTGCAATACCCCAAGAGGCAGCGATCTGGGAGACGGAACCCTTTTGCCAGGACCATTTGATATCGGCCTGCGAGGCGAAACCGACACCGATGAGGGCACCGACGACGGTCTGAGTGGTGGAGACGGGGAAACCCAAGCCGGTAGCGAGAAGCAGCCAAGAGGCAGAGCCAACCTCAGCACAACCCATACCGAGAACGAGGGTTGCGGGGGTAGGCTTGAAGCGTTCAATGTCGATGATACCGTTCTTGATGGTGCTAGTGACACCAGAGCCGAGAGCTACAGCCCCGATGAACTCGGTGGCCATGGCCAGGAAACCGACCTGAGGCATAGTCAGGGTACGGGCAGCCACCGAAGTGGCATAGGAGTTGGCGACATCGTTGGCGCCATTACCAAAGGAACTTCCGCAGAAGGCGATGGTGATGATGGCTAGGATCCAGTCGTACTGGCTAAGGGCGGCCATGACTGCGGGGGAAGGAGTCAGGAGGAGTGATGGGGAGAGAGGGATGGTAGTTGAGTGAAGAGGAGAAGGACGAGAGGAAGAGAGGCAGAGAAGGAGTTATATATCTCAGACGGTCGTAACAACCTCGTGGGAGGCGAGCAGCGCAAGGCTCTCAGGTAGAAAGACTTCCCTCTTTCTTTCCCTCCCTGTTCTTCTCCCCTCAACCAACAGGAAACGTCGCTCAGCGGAACGTGCAAGCAGGCGGATATTGCCAAGGCCAAGGACCCCTTAACGCCAAGTCCGTCAAGGTTTTCTCGTAAAGCTTCCACCGCCTGTCCGGCCAACCAGAGAGTCTTTCACCAGCACGTTTCTTCAAGCCTGTTCTTTTACCACCACCCTCTTCTGGCTACTTCCACGCCACTCCTTTTTCCCATCTTTTTTTATCTTTTTTCGACTTTTTCTCTCTTTCTTTGGTCTGCCTTGCCTTGGTAGATGAACTAGCCAATTATCAGCCAATCGACTGTACTTTCTGTGTCACGCAAGAATATCAGGCTGCCATGCGGTAGGCCATGTGTGTTGCTGCCATGTGTTAAAGCTGCCATACCTGTGGAACAGCAGTGGAACGGTGGAACTCGATCTGGCTCTCGCTCGCGTGTTGTTCTGCACATGTTGCTATACCTGCAAGTGATTGCCTGTCAGCCTATATCACGTCGGTATGCCGACAATCTAGAGCACCAAACTACATATTCCAGACCGACGCCCACCCCGGTAGCTCTCATCACCTCAGTAGCACTGTAGCCACTCACTAGCAATTCGTGCAACCTCGCCCTTCAGCTCTGTAAGTGTATGAAGTGTATGCCATTATACTGATACTCAGCTCCAGCGTACTGTTCCAGCCACTCGTCCGGTAGCAAAGAGACCGTCATCGCCAACCCTTCAACCACCCTGTTGTGCTGCTGTGAGAGCGGAGAGAAGCCTACACTCCGCGCTCGGCACTCCGCACGATCTGGATATAACTCCAGAACGAACGACACATGCACGCTGGCGCCCGGCACCTACCGCTCAACACCAATTCAAACATCACCGAGACACAGTTTCACCGCACGCGGTTTCATCAGTTCATCCTACCCTTCCATCGCCATCTCGAAGCCATTTCTCGAAAGGGTGTCATTTCGGCTTGCCGGCGAGCTGCGCGGTGCCAGCTTGAAACCCGAGTATTTCTACCCCATGACCGAGCACATGCCGTTGAATCAGATTGTATAAGTCCGTTTCGTGTCAATTGCTTGGACGTGCTTGTGTCGCATCCGTTCTCCGTGATATCGAGTCGCCAGCCGGTCCGGACTACAAGATCTGAGACAGATAAGGTATGAGAGGAGATGATCAGGTGGAGGAGCTCTGGGCTGACATCTAGAAGTCACGGTGGTCGTTGTATTCAATACCGCTGCATGGAGACTGGGAGTGGTGACGTTGTATCTTCTGCTAAGCCGCATTGTTGAAACAAGGTGCGCTTAGTTTGGAGTCTTGTGCTGAGATACCCCTTCGGGCAATGATCCTACAGTTGGTAAGATGCGTGGAGAGCAGCCGTATCAAGGCCATGCGTGTGGAACTTCTCGATCTGGTCTGGCTCGTGTGTGTGATGCATGTCATGATACCAGCGTCGGGATACCGACGGCACGATACAGCGAGTCAAGATGCAAATTCCAAATTAAAGTCCCTAGTTCGACAGATCTCTCTCACAAACTTTGTCTGGCTCTCGCCCACCGTCCCATACTGCCCCTGATCCCATCGCACCTTGACCCCCTCCAGTCTAGGCGTATACACCCGCCAGTGCATCACGTACTCTATAAACACTTCATTCTGGCCGTTGGCGCATGTCATTAACCACGCGTCTCGACCACGGTGCCCGTGTTCACGCTTGTACCAGTCAATCCGCCCCAAGAATCCTACGTAGTCGTTGATAACGAGCCTCCGGAGGCTGCGAGGTAGTATATTCCCCATCCTACCTCTAGGAACCGCGCCCTTTATCACCATATTCTTCTCGGTCAAAAGCATCCACGGCATCTCCAAGCTTTCCAGCTGCTCGAACTGAACTAGCGATCCGAACAAAGTCATATTTCTGAAACCATAGTCGTAGTCAAAATATGGCATGGGGAAGTGCTGCTGATCGACAATCACTAGCTCTCGTAGCCTGTCCTTCACCTTCAATAGTAGCTCATGTAGATCGCCCCAAGGAAACCCTCGTTCTTTGCGTGCATGATGCGTGAATCCAATCCGCCTCAGCCGGTCACATCGGGATAGCAATTCGCTCAATCTCGCCTTTTCAATTTTGAAAGTATTACGGCCCCCGTAGGTACCGTCATCGGCCGCCATAATGCTCAGCTTCTCCAAGCTGTAAGGACCAGGCCACTCGTTTGAGCAAATCAGCACCGGGCCAGAATACTCACGCAGCGAAGGAAGACTGACAAACTTCCCCAATGCTTCAACCACCTTGCTCCTGTACACACACTCGAAGTTCAGCCACTCCTGATCTACCTCTAGCACTTCCAGCTGATGAAACGGGAAAGCCAGCTTACACTCCGAGCTACCACTACGCTTACTCCGGCATAAACTGCATGGCTTCTGTCTCGAAAACTCCTGAAATGGACTGCCCTCCAACAACGACGCATGCACGCGCAGCCGCCGAATATTCGGTACCAGGGTAAATATCTCTGGCAAACTCGTTGGCTGTCGAACCAGTTTCAATCGCATCTTCCACTTTTCATACTGATGCCGCCATTGTCCAGGAGGGTATTTCTCTCGCTTGCCGTTGATTTGGATAATGCCAAATTCAAATCTGAACGATTGTACCCCGCGACTGAGCATGGGCTGTTTTTTCAACTTTTTTATCAGTCTACATAGCCCCGATTGTGTGATTGTGCATGGGAGTTGGAGGTGCGTGAATAGCATGCATTCTACGTGGTGTCGGAGTCGCCGGTTGGTTTGGACTAAGTGACAGAGATCGGGGGAAGATAGGTACGAGCAGAGTAGATCGAGGAGCTCTGGGGCCAGGCGATCCAGTTTACCTGGGATGTGGTGGGTGTTGGTATCATTAGTGCTATCATTTCTAGCTCCAGCTCGGTGGAAGCGAAGGGTCTTTTGTTTAATAGTCATGGTGATCGCTGTAGTCATGAATGCCGCATGAGAGACTGGGGAGATGCTGCTTTTTATCTTTACAAGGCTGCAGTACTATGAAACGAGGCGCACTCATAAACACGGCCATCGACTTCAACTTGGCTTGGAGCCTTTTATTTAGATCCCTGTTCAGGCGTCTAGGCTGTGATTCTACAGTGGGTAAGATGCAGCACTTCACGATAACGCCAATGTTCATTCTGAGCGTTATCACCATGATTCTACTTGTAATAGATACTAGTAACAGAAGCCTTCCATTTCTATTTTACAGATGACTCGTTCCCCTTTCATTGCATTGGTCTATGAGTGTATACTGGGTTGATGGATGCACTTAGGTTACAATGTATCCAGCCCAATCCGCGCGAAAACCACAGCCAGGGCAGTAAAAAGCTCTAGTCGCCTCTATACACCGCGTACTCCAGATCTGATTGCACTGAGGGCAGCGGTATTTTACCTGAGCTCCGGAGGCGAGGCGTTCAACCAGAAGTGCAGCAAATCCAGTAACGGTTTCAAGGGTATATTTGAAATCCTCATTCTGCAACAGGTCCAGGATATTTTCACGCGAAACATTGACCAGGTGCTGTCCAAGGTCACGAGCTGCTGCGGGCGTCCCAGCGTAGATCTCGCCAATGGACTGCGCAAAGCCATCGGAGTTCCAATAGTTGGATACCGCACTCTCAAACTTCGTCGCAGCGTACTCCTTCAGCGCGATGATTGAGTATCGTTCAGCTAGCTCATATACTTTAGCGTTTAGAAGGACTGGTGAGTTGCTATTGGTGTCATCGTATTCGAATTCGTACATGAAAGAAATCATTGCATTAACAGCTTTAGGATCGTCATTTTCAAGGTGTATGACGTTTTCCTCTGCTTCCTAATAGACGGTAGGTAAGCGTAGCCCTGATGCCGCAGTTGACAGTAGAGGTAGTTCAACCCACCTTCCAGTCACCGTCAAAGATACGCGAGAAGACTGCGGACTGCCCGCAAATAACCAACTTATGAACGTCGATATTTCCATCGGATGTCTTTATAACAAGATCGGAGAATTTCGAGGAGAGGAAATACCTAAAAGGCCAGTGGTTAGGCTTGCAAAAACACTCAGTCAGGTCAGTAGTCATGGGAAAAAATACATTTTTAGACTTGTGTGGAAGGGATCAAAGGGCGGTCCCTTGTAAGGAGGTATGGATACATCGTTGGATGTCATGTTTGCTGATGTACTCCCCTGAATTGATTCTGATGGACTCGCTCCAATCGTTGAGGCTGCTTTTATCCCTGCCTTCTTCTTCTTTTTCTTTGCCATGAATTTGGATCGCAGGCGTAAGAAGTTGTGTGGCCGCTGTAGAAGGTGGGTGAGAAGCTGGGCGGCAACTAGATATTTATATACCAAGAGAAGCAGGGACGCCGCAATAAACAAGAAACATTATTATGCAGAGTACTGCCCTCCATCGAATCGGAGGATGCCACGAATCTCTATGGAAATAAATATACGCCCAATAGATGTCCAGCAGGAGGTCAGGCTGCCTGTCTGTTCATGCGTCAACACTGCCTGGGTTAGAGGATGCGGGGTCGAGTGCTGCATTAAAAAAGTTGGAAGTTCATTTCAAAGATGAAACTTCCTGCACTAAGGCAGGATGAATGTATAACATGCCGGAGGGTCTTTCACCTTGAGTATAATGCGGTGGAAATCTCCATGGAATAAACCTGCCCGCTTTTGTTTGCTCAGCGCGATGTTTGTTTGCGGCTGTTAAAGTTAAGGTGTGTGTGGGGCGCTTACCTAAATGCGGCGAAGCGCGGCAGACGGTGGGGCGTATATGTAGATCCTTCTCTTCCATAAACGGACAGCTGCTTCCCAGTATCAAAACGCGTTGATATCCCACCAGCGATGAGGTTTCTGCGCAAACGAGTACACCAGACACGTTGATATCTATTTTATCTTGTTTGTTCGTCTGTTTTCGAAAAATATTGTGCCAAACTATTTTCTCTCAGTCTTGGAGCTGGTTCTATCGAAACTGGTTCGTGAGCAATCTACATCATGGCAGATGTTCAGAAACTGTTGAACTGGTAAATCTCTCACATCAAAAGCCCTACGCGTGTGGCTAACCCTTCATGTCTGTAGGTACGCAAAATTACGATCGCGTACAGTCGATTTAGTCGGAGACTATGCTGGGGATGAACTGTTTCTCATCGATGGAGATTCTCTCCTGTGCAAAGTTTTCTCAAGCGAGAAGCTCGACTTTGACCCCGGCTTCCAACTGTTGCATGCCACTTACATGGTGGAACACTTCCTCCGTGCTTTGCACCAACGTGGATGCAAATTTCATCTTGTGTTTTTTCAAAACCAGGTTGAGCTATGTATCCCTCCACGATCGTCTCTGGATTTCGAAAATAAATGCTTGCTTGCTCGAGAAGCGATAATCCAGCACCTACAAAGCAACTTAAAGGCCGCCGGTTTACCTATAGCTGTCAATATCTTCAGTTCCTATGAATCACATGAGTTTAGGGGGTATCTGAGAGCGTCTGGGATATATTTCTTCATGTGTCATGATGGTTCATCACCGGATAGCCTACCGGGCGCCAGTTCTGATGGCAAGTCAACCGATGCAGAACATTCAAACGATGAGGTAGATAGCGGGTATGATGACGACTTCGAGCTGGAATACAAGCCAGCATCATGGTCTAAGCAGGCCATTGGGTTTCGCACCATGATAAACTGGTTTGTCAGCCACCGATATAATATCGCTCTGATTGATGGATTAGAATGTCGAGACACAAAGGTATGTTATGCGGACCGTTTCTCAGAAAGCTATAGTAACATTTCTTCCTCTCTGTGGCGTTAGGTTATGGCGATGATCGTTTGAAGGTGGTACCCTAGAAGCCCGAGCAGTACTGGTGTCCCTCGAGAATGGAAAGTCTGATGGCAAGCAATCCAGTCAGAAACTGGTGGCTATATCAAAGATAGCTGATGATATCAGCCCCAGAGTACAAGCGATGTTAAGCACTTTAGATACATCGACACGACCACAGCTCAGCCAGAGAGATTTGGCAATCCTTTTAACCTTGGCCTTGATGTTCGAATCTGGCTCCTGGACTACTACAGACACTGTAGAAGTTCAAGCAACCATCTTCCACTCGGTTCTCTTAGGGGAGTATCGCCTGTGCGACCGGGCTGTGGCCCAGAAAGCTACTGCAGAGAGTAGCTTGCTCCTTCGAGATATTGTGAAAGGTTTGTATCAGACAATCACCTCTGAGGCGTGGAAAGAAAACACAGTCCGTCAAGCAATGCCTTGCGACTTGGGAGACCTGATTGATGGTCGAGTATTCTACCGCCTTCTGAGCGAGGATTGTGGTATTATGTTTCAGCCAGCCGTTGTAGAGAAGCTCAGCTCTCGCATCGCTTTACTTGAGCGGCTCTGTGATATTAGGTTACAGTTTGGGCCGTTGCTACCGGCACCAGGTAAGTTATGTTGCCTCCATTAACTCTCCGGATCACAGATTCAGAACTGACAGACAACCTCCAGACGGTGCAAACACTTCAGGACCAAATAAACTTACCGTCGAAAAGACCAAATTTCGGCCGGTACTCTTTTTTAAGCATCCTGTGTTCGATAACCATTTAGCACCAGTCCGCTTAACAGTCGATGAGGACGAGGGTCAGCATATCAACGCCGAAACATCTATGATATTCAAAGAGATAAGCCACTGGCACAACCATACTCGGCCAGTAGGCGGGAAAACTGTGATAAAATTAACTGGATCCAAGGCATTCTGGGCTAATAAGCGAAATCAAAATTTCATGGCGGAGATGAGAGACTATGCGGCCAGCTTGACGAATGCTACAGGCGGCGTACTACAGCCTGAGAGCATATTTGTCCTATCATCAAAGGAAAAGGCAGCCCGGCAGGCGAAAGCCATAGAGGCTCCACTGCGCAAGAACAAGGGAGAGAAACAGCCAAATAATGCCGGTAAGGCAGGCCGTAAGGGAAAGCCTTCCGTCAAAGATAAGATAGCCGCTGAGAAGGAGAAGAAAGAAATGGAAGCCAACACTCAGCGCCTTGAAGCATGGGGGAGACAGAGATATACCTTTGACGGGGAGCGAAACCTTGTCACTCGATTCACAAAGGCTAAAGAGTATTTGGCCAACCTCCCGTCTCATAAGCGCGTGCCGATAGAAGCAGAGGTCTCGGTTTACCTGCTGAATATCTTACTCGAATACTGGGTTTCTAAATGCCGTGCGGGAGAACGAGGTAGACACCTCCACATCGCAGCACTGATTTGGGATGCTGCTTGCCGTATCGCGAAGATGAGAGAAAGTATAACACCAGAGATTGCAGCGTTTGTCACTCGGACTACCAAGGCACTTGGGCTACCGGATGTGATGTTGAGAATTGCCCCAGGTAACAAGATATCATCGACTAAGCACGCCCTGCCTCCAACACTCGAGTTGATGAATGGAGTCATGCTCGAGATCGGTATTGCAGCTACTGAGTTCCAACTGCTTCACGCTGCCCCTTTCTTCGACCGAAACATGGGTTCAGCGCCTGATGCGCGTGTCCGCGATTTTGAGCCGGATGAGTGGCAGAGGGCAGTTCTGGATGAGATAGACGCCAATTGCAGCTTGTTCGTAGTTGCTCCCACTTCGGCGGGGAAGACATTCATTTCGTAAGAGCCACTCTCGCAATATAAATTCCGTTTCACGGTGTCTAACTCTGTTTCTAGGTTTTATGCCATGAAAAAGGTGCTGGAAGGAGATGACGACGGCGTTCTAGTCTATGTCGCACCCACCAAAGCGCTGGTAAACCAGATTGCCGCTGAAATTCAAGCTCGCTTCTCTAAGAATTTCAAGTATGGCGGAAAATCGGTTTGGGCGATACACACACGCGATTATCGAATCAATAACCCGTCAGGATGTCAAATTTTGGTGACTGTTCCCCATATCCTCCAGATCATGCTCCTGTCGCCTGCAAATGCGACTTCGTGGTCGCCTAGGGTCAGACGGATTATATTTGACGAAATCCACTGCATAGGTCAGGAAGAGGACGGAGTTGTATGGGAACAGCTTCTGTTGTTGGCTCCTTGTCCGATAATTGCACTTTCGGCAACGGTGGGCAACCCACAGCAGTTCAGCGACTGGCTTAGTATGACCCAAAAGGCGAATGGAATTGACCTTAAAGTTATTGAGCATCGCCATCGTTACTCGGATTTGCGGAAGTATATTTACAAGCCTCCACAGAAATTCACCTTTAACGGATTGTCAGAAACGGTATCATTTGCAGCCAATGGACTTGATGGTACAGTTGGTTTGGCATTTATGCACCCAGTGGTGTCCGTGGAGCGATCAAGAAAGCTTCCCGATGACCTTGATCTTGAGCCTCGCGACTGCCTGTTGTTATGGAAGGCGATGGTGAGATATCAGACAGCAGACTTCCCCGTTGACAAGCTGCTTGACCCATCCGTTTGCCTCCCGAGCATAATTCGAAAGGTGGACATCGTTGGGTGGCAGTCAAAGCTGAAGTCGCTGCTACAGGTTTGGTTTGATGACCCCAAATCGCCTCTTGAAAAGGTTGTGGATGAATTGCAGACTCCTCTCAGAAATTCCCAAAGGGCAGAGTTGCAAATTTCATCCGGAAAACCGAAGGATATCGATGTTGTGGAGGATATTAGAACGGACTATATATCCACGGCCCTGCCCTTGATGTGCTCGCTGCATGAACAAGGAGGCCTGCCAGCGATATTCTTCAACTATGACCGCACTGGGTGTGAGGCGATATGCGAACACGTATTGACCAAGCTAGAAGAAGCTGAAGCACGATGGAAAGAGACAAGTCCGGCGTGGAAGGCCAAGCTTGCCGGATGGGAAGAGTGGAAAGCGGTGCAGGAGAAGCAAGAAAAAAAGAAGACTCCGGCTCGCCCCAAGAAACGAAATAAGGGCGGCAATAGTGATGACGATAACGATGAGGATGTGATGACTGCAGAGGATCGCATGCGAGAGCAAGCATCAGCAGAGAGCAGTGCCTATGAGTCGTTTGATCCCGAAGCACCCCTCGACGGCTACCACTTTGCAGACGTCAAGAAGCTTACAGTAGCGAAGTTTGAGTCTTATGCCACAGAGCTGCGAAAACGCGGGGTGAGGGAACGGTTGATCACTGGTCTACGTCGAGGAATCGGTGTTCATCACGCTGGTATGAATCGGAAATATCGCCATGTGTGCGAGATGCTCTTTCGAAAGGGGTTCCTGCGTGTGGTCATAGCCACCGGAACACTAGCCCTTGGTATAAACATGCCATGCAAAACCTCGGTTTTTACAGGAGATTCTATCTTCCTGACAGCTCTCAACTTCCGTCAGGCAGCTGGTCGTGCCGGTCGCCGTGGATTTGATCTCCTTGGGAATGTAATCTTCCAGGCCGTTCCGTACGCAAAAGCCTGCCGTTTGCTTAGCTCCAGGCTTCCTGACCTAAGAGGACACTTCCCCATTACTACCAGTCTTGTCCTACGCCTCCTTGCACTCCTGCACGAGTCGAAACAGTCGCGCAATGCTGTCAAAATGGTGAATTCACTTCTGTCTTGTCCTCGAATATACCTGGACGGTGGAGAGGCGAGGTATACTGTCTTGCATCATTTACGGTTCTCAGTCGAATACCTCCGACGCAACCATCTCCTGGGGCCGACGGGCGCTCCTCTAAACTTCGCAGGCTGTATTTCGCATTTATATTATGTCGAAAACTCAGGGTTTGCTTTCCATGCGTTGCTTAAAGGCGGGTATTTTCATAAAATCTGTAGCCAGAAGCCCGACCAAGTTATCTTAGATTTGATGCTGGTGATGGCCCATATCTTCGGCCGGCGTTATCTCAGGTCTTCCGTCCTAGAGAACCAGCGGGCTGGGAAACGGTCCAGTTCAAAGATTGTGCTGCCGAGATTACCAGAGGGCGCTGTGAAAATTCTGCGCCAGCATAACGAGGAAACACTCAGCATATTCAGCTCCTACGTCAAAACCTTTGTGGATGAACACATCACAGAGCCGGACTGCATCCTTCCCCTCACCGGGGTGAAGTGTGGTGGAGATCAGCCATTTAACCTCCTAGGACCTAGGCCACAACGGCCAGTACGTTATACGTCCGCGTTTTACGCCCTTTCTGGACACCAGGATGTGTGGGCGGATATCCCTGCTCTGTGCGACACGGCTCGGTCTGGTGTATGGTTGGAGAAAGCGGTTGTCCCCTACGTAGGTCTAGAGTCCGAAGAGGGTGTGAAACCCATCAATGCCTACTTGTACGACTTCCTTAGACACGGCGACGTGAAAACGCTCGAGAGGGATAACGAGATCCGGAGACATGATATCTGGTTCCTGCTAAATGATTTTTCCATGGTCCTTGCAACCATCATCACCAGCTTCGAGAACTTTCTGCGACTGTCAGGCGAGCCGGAGGATATAATCGACAGCAAGGGAGTTTGGGACGCGGAGGAGGAAGAAATGGAGCAGCTTGCCGCTCAGGAGGTCGCGTCCGTTGACGTCCAAGTTCGTGGGAAGCAGGGTGTTGGGGACTCGGTAATCGCTGCTGGTGCGGTTGTGGGTACACGAAAAAAGAAGGTCGTTGACAGCTGGGAAGACGATGATGGTGATGATGAAGAGATGATTGTCGCCATCAATTCAAAGAGTGATAAGCATAACCCTTCAGTTGCTGAAGATGAAGCTCCTCCAGCATGGGCTGGGAAAGATTACGGGATTCTGAATGTTTTGGACGGATTTAAATTGTTGCGTGAGGAGTTTGACCGCAAATTCAAGGAAATGTGGGCGTAAAGCCACACCAGGAATTTTATTCTGCTATTCGGATATGACCCTATGCCTTGGATTGTTTCTGGGTATTAATTTCAGTGTTGGATTAGAACTTAAGAAACTGATAATTTGTTTGTGGTGGGATACAATTTTACGGTTAAAGGCCCTGGTATTTGATTCATAAACAGTGTCGTTATACATGCGTTTCATTAAACAATTAACTTGGTTCTACATATCGTTGCAACCGTCCCTACATCTTTCTTACTTTACGGACGATGTTAACAAACAAGCAGAGGAGTCAATCAGACATCATGACGTCTCTGTTTCTCCAACTTGACGCGCTTAGCTACCATCCGCTGAGCGTAGACCTTCCACAAGTACCATATGCACATCGTCATCAAGCTCAGAGGAATTGTTACTGCAGGATATATCCACCATTGGGGTGACACAAAGATTCCACCGTCCTCAGGCGAAGTATTCAGATTTTCGGGGCCAGCGACTAGATTTGTGCCCAGGAAGCCCTTGATATCCATCATTGGTTAGTACCTATAGTGATATAGTAGTCTTGGAAAAGCAGCATCGGGTTGAATCTTACAGCAACAAACGTCCCTGGGAGGAAAATCATGGTCATGAGAGCGATGGCGCTCATCGAGGCGCTTTCTTTCATCATTTCCCTTGACATATTTTCACTTGACCTGGCGCTGCGTTGGGTGCTTATATTGAACAACTAGTTGAGGAAGCGGGTAATTTATTAGCTGAACAATGCGATAGGAAATAGTAGCATCTATAGCTTACCAGGTCGAGTAATCGCTGTGCCCTTGTCGCGACATCATCAACAGAGGTCTTAAAATAGGTAATCTGGTTCTCAAAACGTGCATATTCCTCTTCCACGCGGGTATATAGCCAGTCACGACTGTCGGGATCAGCAGGAGCACGTCTTACTAACTTGTAGAATTGATCGTGCTGTACTCGTAGCCGGGCTATTACGCCCAGGATAAAATTGAGCTGGACTTTATCTTGGTCTAAACTGGCCAATGTCAGATGCAGACGTCGGAGGTTGATTTCACTCAAACCATGTTCTCTTCCATGAGCTTTGATTTCTTCTTTCCTAACAAGGTCGCGCGGATCCCTGGCAGCTCGTCTATAATATTGAATAGAACTGTTAAAATGTAAGAGGTGGAGCGCAAAGGGGTTCTTTGCGAGGGTTCCTGTGTTTGGGTTTTCGATGAAATCTATCAGTTTCTCCTTCAACTCGTCCTTGAGTAATTGAGGAAGATCATTGAACGATCGGTGCTTGAGAAGGACAACAGTCGATTGAGACGCCACATCATAATGGGTGACAATGGTCATTTTTAGGTCTGATTCTTTATCGGCCTCGCGAACATAGGCGCGCGCACGTATCGCATACCAGAAGTCTATCATTGCTCTTGTGTTAGCCTACCTCTATACCGGATAGAAGAGCAGAGGCGTTAAATACCGAAACTGGTGACATTATCTTCATCGTCTCGGGCTGTTCGTGATCCAAATATTTGCTCCTGTCCTCTTATATGTGAGCAGGCAGCAGGGGGTATATTGTATCTAGTTAGTACTTTCAAAAGGGAGTTGAGAGATATGTTAAGCTCGTCGGGAGTTTCGACTCGATTATGCGCCGGCTTTTCTGTGGGTGTTATATTTTGCTTTTCTTGTATGAGGCCATTGACTTTCAGCTCGTCCAATGCTGTCCCCTCGTTCTCGACAGCTTCAAGCACTTTCTCGTGTGGTGTTGCTTCCAGCAAGCTAGTGAATTACAGTGCTGTTAGGCCTGGGATATAGTGCTCAATTGAGAATACTCCAGTCCTACTCACATGAATCGGATCGCTGGCTGTGGTCCGTCCTATAAGAGCATTAGCACAAATGTTTTGACGGTGGATGAGTGGCTGCAGCATGATCGCCTTACAAGGAGTTTGTGTAACGTCTCATCGTCGCAGTATTGCTTGGTTCCTATTATTGTGGCAAAAAATAAACACTAGCTCTTGAACAAGCTTCGGGAGTGCCGTAACTTACCAACTCCACGATGATGATCCAAGACGAGGACATGCGACTCGGTCGGATATCTCTCTGACCTCCAGGACGTTGGCGGAGATTTTAGCTCTTTCTGACACAGTTTGCCATCGTCCAGAGCGGGGGAATACGAGGGGAGGCTGAAGGGGTAGTTCTGCCAATTCAGTTTATCCATGAGGTAGATTCTGGAGTGATCGAATATGGGATAAAAAGCAGCGACATGAACAAGACGAGAATCCCTCTGAAAATCTGACAACAAGCGCCAGAGACGCTTTTATGTGACATTGTAACCGTCGCAACCAGTAACAGCCTCACGAACTTTCCGTGTCACGCTTGAGCCGCCTGCAAAAGCGCCTTGGCGTGTGGCGCTGCAGGATGAGAATCGCCTGAGAATTTATATGTGGGATGTCAAACGAATCTACTGAGCTGAACTGCGAAAGGGAATATACGAAGGCTGTGTCTGTTCAGCGTGATGTGCTGCGCCCGACCAGTTCTGCTGTCTCGATTCCCCGACCAAATTTCAGCATGCCCATCTGCAGTTCCAAGCCCTTTTGTCCTCCAACAATCCAGTTCCACTCCGCTGTCCAATATAATTCTTGCAGCTCTTTATTGATGGAAAGGATGGTATTGACCCATGCTTCCACTTGAGCTTGTGATACTTCCTCCCCTCCTCGCTGGAAGGTCTCTGTAGACACAAACCGCCCTAGGGTAATATGGGCAGTGCAAGCAGTGTAGCAAGTGTCCATCTTAACGTCACCCTCGAGGGCCATACCGAATAGGTCCGTTCGCAGATTATGATATGTATATGGATCCGTTTCAACTGGAACAAACCCAACGGCCACCCCAGCGCTGTCGAAAATGAGCATCGGCTTACCAAGACGAACGTCTGTAGGATTTTCTCTAGAAGAAAGAACGGTAGGGTAGTCGAGAATCTTCTGCAACAACTGTGCTCCCATTTTATCCGCCACTGATCGGAGATGAGCCATAGAATGCCGGTGAGAAATTTCCAGGACCGACAGATGTAGGCGAGATTCTTCAGGAAACCACATATCTGTTGGTTTCATCAAACTTTAATTAGTAGGGCATTTCGATACATCAGATGCCCGTGAAATATAAATCTTCTTAGCGGGATTGTATGTGACCTACCAGTTCCTACAACGGCTTTAAGCCGGTTCTGTAAGTCTAGCAAAAGATTCAACACCTTGCTGCTCGGGCGCGCCCATAAGACCATACAGTTGACGTCCTCATTCTGATATGGGGATTCTATGTCTTCTGTCGCAGGGCTGCTGTCGGTGGCAAGGGAGTTCACACGAGCAAGGTATTGGACAAGTGCCTGATTTGGGACAATTTTTGGCTTGCTGGGATTTTCACCGCCACCGCCCAAAGAAGCTAGGGATCTAGTAAGACCTGCCTGACGGTACGATTCATAGGCTTCCTGGATTTTCGCCTAAAGCAGGGTATAAGGTGAGTTTGGATACGGATAAACACACGCGCTTGTATAGCTCGATGCGCCTGGCGATATTGCTGGTATTTCATCCCGGATGACTTACGGGATTTCCCTGGCATTCAGGATGGTCAAGAAGATCCTGATACCAGTTTTCTGTCTGTCGGTCAGACTCCAGCTGGGGAGGGAATGAGAACATTTTGATGATAGCCCCTGGGTTCCAAGACTCCCAAGCAGGCCTGGAGCACAATAACGATCCTCGCGATCTGCAAATTTCCGACAACCTCAAAGAAAGCGAAACAGTTTACAGATGTCAGTAAACTCGCACCATCATACTTCGTGTTGAGAAGAGCAGCATTTATTGCACCGCAAATGTGGGATGGATGTTTGGCCTTACGAGAGTGGAGTAAAACCCACACTTGCACACATTCCCCTTGGCTGGCGTATAAAACCTTTACAGTGAGTAGAATATTTCTTTCTTTACACAAGTTAAATAGTAGATGAGAAGGACGCCCATCAAGGCAGAATTCTTTCTTCTTTCTGATCTGGATGTTCATCATGTTCTGTTTATTCATCCGGTAGAAATGGATCCATAGATATGCTGCATGGGCTACTGTTCGTCGTTCCAGTTTCGGACTGCCCCCGCATAGTGGTCGCCTCATAACTGTTGATCAGTTCACTGGTATAACGGCGCTGAGAATGCAGGGCGTATAGTGGTGATATCCTGAAGACGGTCACTTGCGAGTTCTGGTGTCATCCAGGCAATATTGTCGACTTTATCTGCAATCTTTACTGCTGCTTTTAATAGAGAATCTAACAGCACTTTGATCTTCTTTTCGCCTTGGGCTCTTTTCAACAGTCCCTGTATATCACTATCAGAGAGCAGGGCATTCGGAGTGTTTTCCATTATTATAGCATCTGGTTGGTAAGGTTGTTATGGAGTATTCCGTGACGTATATCGATCAAGTTGCACAATGCTAATGTGATCCTAATGTAATCCATCTCTTTGACTGTAACATTGAGATCTCTAATTAGCTGATTCTCAGACTTTCGACTCGACATATCTGTGGAGAATCATGGTCCGCCATACGGAGCCTCACCCTCCGCAATGCGCCCTTCGACATGAAGAAAGAAACTGCGCTGCTTCAGATGATGATACAAACAGCAACATGCGGCTGTGAAGGATACGAGCGACTGGATGCTCTCCGTATAAATAACCATCTTGGCTCCCTGATCGACATCTTACTTGTTGCACCAAGAAATTGAACTTGACCTGTCAAAATGGCTTCAAGCAGCAGCGAAGGTGCCGGTTTCTGTCTTCCGCTGGATCTTACAGCCTTGCAAAATGATCGTCTGCGCCTTGTGCCAATTGAGGTATTGACACGTTACCTGCTGATCTACAAATACGACTGATGACATACGGAGATGGAGAGCTGACTGTGTCTAATTACAGTCGGACTTCAAAGCCCTATCAGCCGCATTTATTGATGCCACGAAGGATCACCCTGAACTGTTCGACTATCTCCCCTTTGGCCCGTTCGGGACAGTAGAGGAATTCGAACAGTGGTATGATGGGAGAATCCGATTCGACAACACCATGGTCATGTTTGCCATTGTGCTCAAGGCCGGAGAAGTCACCAAGTCCCTTCCAGCCGATCAGGGCGGACCTATCAGGTTTTCTGTTGAAGATGGAACCTTTGCTGGAGTCACTGGGTATCTGGAGACGAAACCAGCTCGATCAAGTATCGAGTTAGGACTTGTGAGTACAGGTCCCGCCTAGACTTTTCAGCCTCAGCTGGCAGAGGTAGACCCCTGTTAGATATTCTAGCTGCTGAAGAGCTGTGATAGGTGATTATACCACCACGATTCCAGCGGACTTTCGTCAGGACGACTGCCCATGCACTCATGCTGCATTACGTGTTGGATGAGAAGCCGTCGGGCCTAAATATGCGGCGAATCCAGTGGCAGGCTAATAGCTGTAATGAGGCGTCTATTAAAGCCGCGCAGGCTTTGGGTTTTAAAATAGAAGGTATCCTTCGTTGGGAGCGTGTAATTCCCGAGGGCAAGAAGGGCACTATAGAGGCGGATGGTGTTCCTGGGCTTAATCCGTCTGGAAAGGGTATTCTTGGGCCTGGGAGGCATTCCGTTATGCTGGGGTTATGCTGGGATGACTGGTTTGGTGGTGATAGGGAAAATCTAGACAGGCGACTGGAGCGTTATGATAACCGTTAGACTGGTAGAGCTTCGAATTCTCAGAGAGGTAGTTTTTGCCATGCACCTGCTGATCCATAGTAACGGCTAAATACCCTACTATCTACTTGATCCCTGCACAGAGACTGCCACTACCATGCTGGACTTCTGTTTGTACAATGTGGTATAAGTGCAAATGGGCACCAATTTCAAATTCATTCAACTCATCTCTATATACACCGTATTTGATTGACAATGGTGAGAGTAGGTTATTGAGTTGCCATTCCCAAAACTCTATGCACACCTATTCTGCCACAACCCGTCGAACCTCATATAATCATAAGAAATCATTGTAGCGGCTGAATTTAGCAGCTGAGTTGCTCATCATTGCAGCCAATGGTAACCTTGTTGAAAGTACGAGATGGGCGGCCATTGGACTTGCTGGGGCACCAGTATCCAACCTCCTGCAAGAGCGTCAACTACGCAATGTAGCATAGTTTAGTAGGATGGGAAAAACTCACGCTTGATCCATCACACATTTTAACGCAGCATCCGTCATGACCGGGAGAGTCCCAGCGGTAAGACTTGATGGTGAATCCAGGCGTATGGGTGCCACTGCAGTGGATTATAAGTGTTGGTGCACTCTGAATTAGAGGATAATAGCTACTTACGAGGTGTCCTTTGGGAGGAGGTTTGTTAGCAGTGTTCATTTAAGAGAAAACGTCCATGGATACTATTACTTACATAGTTTTTGGCTGCGCCGTGGAAGTTAGATTCAGGATAGGCTTGGAAATTGAAGGCGGATGCGCTTGCGGCCATGAGGCCAGAGAAGAGAAGGGCGGAAAGCTGCATGGTTGCGTTTGGTAAAGAGTAATGGGTTCTAGTGAAGTAAGAATAGCTTGGATTGTATCAGAGGGAAGGTGATGATTGTGATGATGATGGAAAAATTGGAAATCAATCGGGGTGTCGTTGGCATATTTATACCCCAAAGTTGCACGGCTTTCAACTATTCTGGGAAATTCCTCGCATAGTGACCACGGAATTGAATATCATCCTCAGCTCTTGGATCAACCTCCGTTATGCTTGCTTCTTTCGAGCTGCTGGAGTCTTGATTGTGTGAAGGGATGCCACCTGCATTTCGACGGAAACGGTAGCGAAGAATGGCTGAATGCCTCGTATAATGTCGCCCGACAACCAATGCAGGCGTTATCAACTGGTGATTCGGCTTCACAGGAATCGTTTGTCAACATGGCATTGGCTGGGGTGTACCGAAGCAATCATTCTGTTGTCCATTGAGGAGGCGAAGACGCCAAACAGCCTCCGAGCTGGGCATGTTAATCATGGTGATAAGGCTGGCATGCTGAACGAGCTGAGCGTAGCCATGTCGATCGTCTGCTATTGTAGGCTGCGAGAATAAGAAAATACACCAAACATGACGTGTTCGGAAAATAACTTGATATCAACACCGCAGCTTCTCGTTTACCAAGGTCATTCCTCGTGTAAATATTGGGAAGGACAAGTGTTTGAGGCTGCTGGAAGCCATGAAGAAGTGATATCACTGGGCTGATCCGCCCGTTTTCCAACTTAACCTGCATAATAGCTTGGAGAATAAAGCCACCTTGCCACGCGATAAGCATACGCAAGAGAGGGTGAGCTTGTGGTCGTTTTCTATAAAAAGAATATCCAAACACGGTGCATAAGTGATGAAGTACCAATGAAGGGATTCTGAGGTTGTACTGCACACTTCAAGCACTGGACGGGGAGAGAAATGGCCTCTCCCTGGGGGTATTGTACGGCCGAATTCATACGTCATGAGTTGAAAAAAGCAAACTTCAAATCTCCGAATGAAGGATACGAGGTCTGGGATTCTCGGACTGGCTCTTTGTTTCCATATCCAGGCATTCTGTTTCTCTGTGGGTATTTTGTAGTTATCCTTCTCTGTGCTGGGACTCGCTGCGTTGTTCCTGGAAGTTTGGCGCCAGCTAACATGCGGCTGAGCTGGGGTTGCCAGCCCAGATTTAAGAGGCCGAGGAAAGCATGATGATCATTTGCTTGCTTGATGCAAGCTTCACTGCTCTCATTGGAGGCCATATATCCGGCTTGCTTGGTCTGGAGTCGCCACGAGATGCATTTCAAACATTGAGTAGGAGATCGACAAGGCTAAGAGGTGAGGAAAAAAGAAATTTATATCGTCTATTAATAGCGGATATTCCAAAGCAGGCGGATGTGCAGCGGGGTAGCGCCTCGCTCTCACCACCAGGCAACAAGGCAGAATTGAATATCCTGAAGCGGAGGCCGTTGACAATATTCAGTCTTCAGAAGGGAAATATGATCTGTAAGGTAAGGGATACTGGAATTAGTAGAAATCGGATGTTCAATCACTGACAGCCTAGGGCTTGACAGGCGCCAAACAGAGCTTCAGCAGCTTTTCACCTGAGAAATTCAGGATGGCAAGTTCCCAAACACGCTGGGTTTGCTGGCTGACCGAAGATGGGCTAAAGCCACCGATTTTGGCACTGTTCACCTCCGTTCTCCCATGGTGGCTTCGTGACGTGAGCTCTGTCCACCAGGCGAATAAACTAGCTTTTACTCTATCTCTTTGAAGAGGAAAGAAAAACACTACGTATTTCCGCAATGTCGTTTATCTTACAACAAATTTTATTTCCACTTTCTTGCTCTTCTCCTGTCATATCTTCTTGTAATTCTAGACTCAGAGTGCTTCGGAAAGCCCATATTTTTTTGGGAATTTTGGGAATCCAACAGGTTCAGAGTAATATCAGAAGTGATTTATCTTCACCTCCCTATGGGTATATAAGGTGGTGGCTAACTGAAAAGCGCCAAGGTAAATAAATCCTTCCTCAAATCATGAGATTTGTAACTCCGCTCCAATTTGGTGGGCATTAAACTTGGGGTTGAGGATTTCCTCAGCAAGCTGTCCAAGCATATCCGCAGTGAACTTGGGTTGGATGTTGGTTTCGGTGTGGCAGCGAGGGAGAGACGTTATGTTCAGAAGTTGAGAGGCTGAAGGGGATCTTGGATATAGCCCAGAATCTCGCACGCGTTGCCGATATCTTGCCATGCGCATTTGAAGACAGGAGATATTGTAAGATTTATTATATCTCTCATTAACCCTCTCAACAATTGTTTTCCAATTGAGACCTTGATCTCTCAGCTGCTGAGCCATCGCATTTTCTTCCTCTATCCATGGGGCTCGCCAGCGGAAACGCCTTGAAGCTTTGACTTTTGAGACGATGCGTATTCGCTTAAACCCAGAGTAATCATCATCTTCACTATCTGTCCCTTCAACTTTCAATGGGTCCGGCTCGGATTGTGCTTGTATCAACGAGGGTTCTCTAAATTGGACTCTTGCATCGCGAGAATTTTGGCGCGGAAGATTGATTTCGTGAGTTTCTTCTGTGGTACGGCTAAACCACATATTGCAAGTTGGACTATAGATGTAGAGATTAGCCGGGTCCCTAGAATGCCGGAATGGGCACCATACCACAGAATATTAATATTCGTCAATTGTTCTGATATCGTGCCACACCTCGGACAACGTGTTGAGATTTGCGTTGATTTCTCCGTTTTCCTGAAAATAATACTCATTATAATCTTCTGACCAGGTAAGAACGCATCCACGAAGTCAAGTGAAGTATCGATTTCTCTTCCTGTGGCATCTTCTTGTAAAATATATTGTTTTTGATATATTTTTTTGGATCCTTGCTTTCCTTGGAATCGTGTTTCTATCACGGCTTGAAATGCTGCCCAGGTATTGATAAAGCGAAGATGAACAGGAGCAATGCGCCCAATTGCATCTTCAAGAATGAATGGATCTTCGAGAAGAGGCCGTTCTATACGGTTTGAAAATGCCGAACATAGTGCTAGAACTGCATGGTAGATTGTAATATTGCTAGAGATAATTCTAGACATGAAGCCTTTGAGCTCCAATGCAAGAGCTTGTATACCCCTTAATTCATTCGTATGTATATCGAGAGCTGCTTGCATTCTTCGCGTATGTTCGGTGAATTGGTCATTCAGGCTGCTGCTCCTCGCATTAACAAGTTTCCTATGAAGTATTAGCAGGCACTTCAGATGATTCCATTAGTGATTGTTTCAAAATTATAGAGATATCGTACGTAGCTCCAACCACAAGAAGCATATTGATGGACTCGGAATATCCCATTATCTCGGTGCGGAATTTCGCAACTGCATTTCTCTGCGATGTTTGCCATTGTATCTTTCTCGTAATATCTTTGGCTAAACTCCCGGAGCCACCCACCTCCAGACTTTTACTGTATTTGCTGATATGACCCCTGAACTCGGTAATGGAGTCGCGACATCTGGCGACTATTTGGTTGATTGTTTCGTATAAAGTGAGAAGCTCAGCAGTGTTGGACCTTGAGACATGTTCAACTTGGAGAAGAGCGATGTCAAGAATATATAGCTCTTGAACCACAGCTTGATATTCTGATGAAGAACCTTGACTGCCATTGAGTGCAACGAGGAGATCCTTAACAAGAAGGCTAACGGAGATAATGTCACCCACAGCACCAGTTAAGGGCATGTTGCTGAATCTGGAGGGTTTCAAAGGTACCTGTATGACAATATTTGTTTGAAGGAGCACAATTCAAATAATCAACAACTATAATCAGGCTGGCGTACAAACTCGTTATATACTTCAAAAGTCTGCAAGCGTGGTGGTATGAAAAGGCTGAGCTTTGGGCTGGCCATCATTCGAGAGTTGGGCAGCCTGCTCCTGGCAAACACGACAAACAATCCAAGTACTTCCAGACAGTTCAATGGGAGGTTAAAAGGTACGAGCAACCAGGAAGACACGCAGAGGGCATTATAATGAGACAGTCGCGATGGCTTCATGAGGTGGAAGAATGATGTGCTTTGCGTTGAGCTGCGTGTTGACCCCTTTTCGCGTAAACCCTCGGCAGGGTCCATCGAGGGGCATCTTAGCGTGTTTCTTCCCCCGCATATGTGCTATTTTATTACAGCGACAGGCATCCCTTCTCTTAACTGCCGGTGATATTCGAATCTGCGTACTGTTCTGCTACAAACTGGACCTTAAGTCGCAAAAATGGACGTCGTTCATGCCCTTGAAAATGCCCCTTACGGGGAGGTGATTAAGTGTATAGATATGCACACAACCGGCGAACCCACACGTATCATCTACTCTGGTTTCCCGCGGTTATCAGGGACCCTCCTCGATCAGAGAGACCAGGCGATGAAGCATCACGATCATCTCCGGAGACGTCTTATGCTCGAACCGCGAGGTCACAGCGACATGTATGGAGCCTTAATAACCCCAGAAACAGAGCTGACCCAAAGCGGAGATGCACACATCGGCGTCCTATTCACCCATAACGGAGGGTATTCGACAATGTGTGGACATGCGACCATTGCCCTTGGCCGATTCCTGGTTGATACCCATGACTTGACGGTCTTCCCCAGGCGAAACGAGTTGAAACCCGACCTAGCCTCAGCACAAGTAGAGGTCAACATACACGCACCTTGCGGCCTCATTCGTATCACCGTTCCCACCACTCCTGATGGCCAAAAGTCCGATCCATCTCGCCCTGTAACCTTCCTCTCTGCGCCGGCATACGTTGCAGCCATGAACCTCCTTATCGAGATTCCAGCTGAGTCTAGATGGACGGAGCTTGGCGATCGAAGCTCGATAACTTTAGACATCAGTTATGGGGGTGCATTCTACGCATTGGTTGATGCTACGGAGCTGGGGTTCAATGGACTTGGAAATGTCGATATTAGGCGAATGTCTCATGCTGCTGAGAAGCTAAAGGCGCTACTTGAATCCCACCCCGATGTCCGCAACGCTTTGGAGAACGCCGAGGACGAGAGATTAGGTTTTCTGTACTCTATCATGGTGGTGGATCGCACCGTTGGCTCAAGGCCAGAAGGTGTGGATGGTGCAGAAACGGGCGTTTGCTTTTTTGCAAACAACCAGATTGATCGATCACCGACCGGATCCTGCGTGACGGCACGTATGGCCTTGGCCAATGCCAAAGGGCTTAGACCTCCAGGCCAGAAGTGGGCGTATAACTCTCTGGTTTCTAATCACTTCGGGGCCGGCGCTTTCATCGCTTCTATCATTGACGGGACCACTCGGGTGGATACAATCAATGGACGCACCCATGATGCAGTGACTGTTCGTGTCGAGGGAAAGGCGTATTACTCTAGTACAGCGACTTTTGTCGTCGAAGAGGGAGACGCCACCAGTGCAAATGGGTTCACAATAGAGCAAGTTTCTAGATAACCAGTACCCGGAGCAGGACGTTCTACCCCTATCGCTACTTCAATTGCAACCATACCTCAGTGAAGAAGTGTGCTTAGATAAAACTTGATTAGACTACTTACCCGGGAAGATAAAGTGTTTTTATGATGCTTTGTTATGTTAAAAGAAAAATATCCATACTCGACCTGATAAACTACCTAATCGTCAACACATGAGTACTTCTTTATAGTACTGCTGCTTCCCTTCACTCACAAATTCTGCCTCCTTTTTGGCAGAGATATCTATAATACCTGACATCCCCTATGTGCTTGAATCTGGGCTGTTATCCCCGATCTTTGACGCGGAAACACAGTCATCGGACCTCTTGGCTGTGATGCCTGCACGCCCGGTGGGCTTGAAACCAGCTTCCAGCTGGCGCTCATAAGAGACCTTTCGAAGTCTAGCGGCTTCGTTGGGCGTCAAGTGGAGCTTGAAATATATCAGCCATGACTCAAATAGGGGTTAGTAGCTAGCAAAGCTTACATAAATTTCCACGGCGACAGCATGCAAGAACTGAGCTAGATAGTATGAGTTTCCAAAGTTAACCCCAATGGCGGCAGAAGTCTGTTCCGAACTTCCTAGTAAGTCAGCCTTTACGATTGTGACTTGCTCTGGGTTTAATCCGCTGTAGAATGAAGAGCAATCCGGGTATTTGGATAACGTCGCGTTTTGGCCACCCAGTGTAAAGTCGAGCTTTCCGCAGGGCCAGATCTGATGGTATCCTCCGATGCGACTAATTATTATCGATGCAATCCCGAAGATGAACCTGTTCGTGATAATCGATGCTAGCTAGTTGGGTGTCAGCTTCCATCCTCCCTGCTATTGCTTTGCGGGGCAGGGGGCGCTTCATACATAGACAAAGGATCGCAGCATCCATGCACGATGCTGGTCGATTTGAAGCCGCTTTATATTGTAGTATGCTAGGAGGATTCCAACCGTACTCATAATCACTGCGACCCCAGCTGAGCCCTGGACTTCCATGCCGCCACCGAAAGCCCGTCGAGCGATCATGAGCGCGCCAGCATTCGATATCATAACCAGTAGGATAATGAGATATCCCGCCGTGCGGTGCCACCAAAGAAACTTGTGTCTGATGATGGGTATGAACTGGAAAACGGATAAGAAGGAGCCGGCTAAATAGTAAAGGTTCATCTGTCAGATTCGTGCAACACCAAGACTGGCACTCTCACTCGTGCGTTCAGCAGGGAAACTCACGCAGAATGCATCCTAAGTGGAGGATAATCCCGATATAATATCGGCCGTTATCAAGATAATAGTAGCACTCTCCGGCACCCGCATTGTCAGGAGTGCAGAACTTCCCCTTGATATTGATATATGGCATACGGGCAAGCGAGAAGCCCGCAAGTATACCGCCGAAAATAAAAACTATACCACAGTTAGTCCGCAGCTCTTGAAGCAGCTGAGATGGAAAAAGAATAATGCACTACTCACATAAAATAAAATTGTATCCCTTGGTGAAGCCAACAGCATGGTGGACACGCTCGAACACTGATTTACAACCCATGTCGCTTTCTTTGGAGCTGTACTGAACGAAAAGGGGTTAAAAATGCTGCTACGCTTCCTCATATATTGCAATAAAGACGCCTTTAACTGAAGGCTCCTGGCCCTTTTATAGATCTCTCATCAAGTCATCGCCATTGGGCTTGTTGCCTGTCCTGGCTCTGGTGCTTCCGGTGCCCGGAGAGCAACGCACTGTTGATACGCATCCATCTCTTGCATGGCCACCCCGCTTTGCCATTTCCATCTCTCTCTCGGGTATCAAAGTCTTTTTCTTCGTCTCGTTACACCTTTTTTGCTGCTCTGTTGAGATGAGAGGTTGGATTAAGTTCACGTGATACTCCTGGCGCAATAGATTTCCCAAAGCGGAATAGTTGGATCTATTTTTAAATACGAAGTTTGGCGCGTCAAGAAGATGAACACGATCAAGATGGAATAACGGTCAGATTGGAGGAGATATAAATCTCACGAGAGAACCATCATGGCGCGTTACATTTCCTATTTCAACTCTTACCTTGTCAATTCCGAGGACGATGCCAAAAATATCCCGTGGCTGCAATACGTGTCGGCGACGTAAGAAGTCGGTTAGTATCATTGCATCCGGACCTCTCTTGTTTAATGAATGCAGCTCTGATAACGTATAGTGCGATTTGAAGACGCCATCATGCGGACAATGTCTGAAACTGGGCATCTATTGCGCCGGTTATACCAGGCCGGTGAAGTTTGTCACTGTTGCTCAAGCTGGCAAATCCCCTCCATTGTCACCAGGGAGACTGGGTAATCGGGTGAATAAGCCTAGAACCGTACCACCCAGCAATGACCGCGCTGTAACTCAATCTAGTGTGGCGATACTCCCCCGTCAACCTAAGACTCCCAGTTCGTGGATTATACCGTTCTGGGCCATAATTCCACCACCGGCTCATCAGACCTCAGCCACTTCTAAAGATTCCCCATTTACTGGATGGGTGTCGATGTCATTGGCCCTGAACTCCTCTGATGAAACCTTGCAGAAGGCCCTAATGGCACTGAGCCTGTCAGCGCTTGGGAGGTCATCTAATACCTCGCACTTGCTACACGAAGGTCGATATTGCTACTCGGAAGCACTAACATCACTGCACGAGACGATTGCGCACGACATGAACAGCCTGAATGGCGAATCACTTGCTGGCATAATGCTGCTAAGCCTTTACGAGGTACTACAGCTTTCCCTGAGCATACATGGCTCAATCAAGCCTCATAGCTAACTATTGCTCTGTAGGTGGTTGAAGGATCGCCCATGAGGGGTCTCGGATGGACAAGTCATACTGATGCTGCAGTGCATTTGATGAGGAAGCGTGGCCGGACATGGAAATCATCCGAACTGACGAAGAAATTGTTTGTGGGGCTTCGAGTGTTTGCTGTAAGTACTCAGCCTGATTTAACCCTGCTACTCGACTGACGTAAAGACCGAGCTAGACCATACGGGCTATCAGCCTTCGGACACCCACTTTTCTTTCAACCCCCGAATGGAATGCTCTCCCGTGGATTGAAGATCCCAGGGCTACAGACTATACCCAGCTCCTTACCATAATGAGTAAAATTCCGTCCCTTCTTGCCAATATCGATTCCATTAAAGGTTGCGGTGTACAAGAGTTGCCGCATGTTCATGACGTGTCTAGAGAGTGCCACAGCCTCATCAAGAGCCTTCGATGGTGGTATAGGTCATTTCAGGGCAAATACGGTGATAAGACTCATTGGGATGAACCTTCGAACCTGTCTATGCGCGACGTGGAATGGTTCAAAAGTATCATATTTTTGAACTGCATCTCCTTTTCCGACTTTGATGTCGCTCAGTTAAAGCTATTGTATTGGGCCGCGCAACTAATTATCTCCAATAACCTCTGGCTCGCGTACAAGGTGCTCGAAACCCGAGGATTCCGCCTGCCGGCCGAGATTAACCGATTTGAGAATGAAACTACGCCAAACCGTCGCGGGCCCAGGCACACAGATGAGCTATCCCAGCTTCCAGCGTTGTCATTAACACTGGCTGAGACTTATATATATTCCACAAACATTGCTAGGTCGCTTGAATTTTTCTTGAAGGCTGCACCGAATGCTGTTGTCATGGCTGGGATTGTTTTCCCTGCTACGGTAGCGATGGGGTTTTTCCAATACTTTAATTTACCGGAATTAGCGTGGTGTAAAATGGTATTCAATCGCATGAAGACTACATCGGGAATTAACCTAGAGGGATTTATAGAGGCTGTGGCAGAAGAGAGTGGTTCCACTCTCGTTGGATAGGAAGTCAATTTGAACAGAAGCTTCACTTGCTCCATGACTCTTTGGCAACGGCATCGAAATCCTCCTTAAACGCGGCCCCCTAGTCTGTGTCGCCTTTTTTCGGCCGCCATCCTAATTTCCTACTCAGAGTTGCTTTCGATCGAGCACTATGTCATTTGTTAGCAAGATGCACCTAAATAATATATATGCCTTTGACCTACTTCGAAGCGAATCCCAACTCCCTGACCTGAGCGCTACCATTTGCAGCCCATGCCGTTGCTTCCTCCAATGACACATTCCGAACGTCGTCTGCCTTCAACAACCCAAGCTCCCGTCCCGCCGTAGCAATACCCTTGGAGATATCCAGCCAAGAATGCCGCCCAGTCTCAGCAAATAGCAACCCCTTTTCACCGTATGGTAGATCCTCATCTCCATTCAATGCCTTGACTAAGACAAGTTCAAATAGGTCGACGAGATCAGCGATATGAACATGGTCCCAAACTCCCTCGCCATCGCCGATCACGACAGCCTGTCCATACTGCAACGCGCGGCGCACAAGAGCAGGGATTTGAATAGAAAGCTGGTTGGTGGGGCCAGTTCCAATGCCAAAGATTGTCGGGGCCATGATGATGGTAGTCTTGACAGAGTGGTTTATACCAGTGCGGAAGACCGCTAAATCAGTGGTGCGCTGCTTATAAGGTTCATGGGCTTCACGACGCAGTTCATAGTCGTAAACATCGTCGGTATCATGCAGCTCGCGAGATTCATGATATAGTTTGCTAACAGGCCGGTCCGCAATGCTGGATGTCCCGGAAGTCTAGGTATCAGTTAGCGCTGGGAGTATTCTACAATGTAAACGGCTCAGATGCGATTTCAGACATGTATAAAATGGGTCTTTCGACCCGTCGCAGCCTGCCTATCACTCAACCCTAAGATCATCTCAATCGAAGATTGGGTGTGGAAAGCCGACGCGGTGTTGATAATGACTGTTGATTATGTCGCCAGTGCTACTCTTGAATGAAGAAGCGATACATATATAACCCACCATCATACTCGCTGGCCGTTTTCCTGATGAATTCGCTCTCATCCAAGCTCTTAAACACGATCGGCTGGACACCCAGCTTTTCAAATGTGGGAACTCTCTCCTCTCCTCGGATCAGGACATGGATTTGTGCATCCTGCACACTGCTATTTGAGCTGTTCTTGAGAGCAGTAAAGACGGAGCCACCGCTATTGTGGAATTAGATGGGTCAGATCTCCTAGGCGAACTCACATATAACCCGTGGCTCCCGTCAGCAGTATCTTAGTGTCAGGCATGTCGTTAACTGAGTCTTCTGATGACTGGTAGGTATAAAATGGGATGAGATGATCTAACACCCTCCAAAGGGAGAGCAGCTTTTATTTCAATGCTCATATACCCTACATCGCTTCACTCAAGTGCGTTAAATTGTTATCACGAATTTGTCAGCCTGTCCGCCATAGCGCTCGGATTTCCTCTATGATGATGACCAGATAAGATGGAATTTTGGTACTCTTCTGGGTCTTTTGATGCTTATTTCAAATCCAATCCATCTATGAACTCCCCTGGTTGGTCTGGTTGGACTTCACGCCGAAAGTAAGCCTTCTTATGTGGGTAAACTCAGCTCTATTTTGCCTCTATCCTCGATGTCTTATAAATCAAAGGAAATCTGTAGAAATTTATCAACCCTTCGTGATTAACATAGCTGCGCACGTCTGGTACCACTCTGATAGTTCGCAGAGAGGTCAATTTCTACTCTTCGTTGAAGCGGCCGCTAGACACGACCCTTTGGGCAAGCTGTCACGCGTTTGCCGTAGTCATGAGACTGCAACGATGACGGTGCAAGTAATGAACTCGAGGAGAGCAACGAGGAGCATCCCGTTGTTAAACCCGAGGATTCTCTTTCAGAATGCCCGAGAGAATTATAGGATTTGAAAGTGGCGTGATTGATAGTAGGGTGCAGAACAGCTGTCACATACCCAGTTCTTAGAGTTATGATAAGTTCCATCTCCTAGTAGACCAGATTTTACTGTCTATCAATGCCAGTGTGAGACGGCATCGCAAATTCTGAGGTCGCGCATTGATGGGACGAAGAGGCGGTGGAGATTTTCCACTGATGCATCTTCCTAGCGCCGTTCTTTCAAGGATGCTGCAGCCGCGGGCAGCTGTGAGATGCCCCGATGCCAGCCATCAACAATATGATTGGGTTGCACAAAAATTCCCTGTCGATAATCTTTATGGACATCGAATCACCAGTGGAGGAATCGCGAGGGTTATGCAGCCTGTGTTAGACAGAAACAGGGCACCAAGCGGCTATGGGCAAAAATACGAGGCGAGAAAGCGAACGTATTGCCGTGCCACCTTCAACAAGGCACACTGGCAATGTCCCTTACGGTTGCATTGTTCACAGACAGCTTTCTTCTTTTCTTCACAAGGCCGATAAGTGAAGACAGGACTGGCGGTTGTCTGTTACCTCGCCACTTCATAACTACATGCTTTAATATTCTCTGCCGTCCATCAACATCTACCTAGCATGGGCCACGAAAAGGACGAAGCAATAAGTGTCCAAAGTACACAACCAACCGCTGTACCAGATGTGACGGAGGAGAAGATAAGTACGAACGAGGAAGAGCCTCCCAAAGCAGAGGAAGACGCACCGCCATTTTCTGCTTTCACAAGATGGCAGAAAGCATGGATGACATTTCTGGTCGCCTTTGCGGGTATGTTCTCGCCTATGAGCAGCTTCATATACTACCCGGCAATAAACTCGCTTGCCCATGGCCTCGGGACAACCGTTCAGAATATCAATCTCACCATCACGTCGTATATGGTTGTCTCTGGCGTCGTCCCAGCGATCATGGGTAACCTTGCCGACACTCTTGGAAGGAGGCCGATATATATCCTTGCCTTTGTGATTTATCTGGCGGCGAATATTGGACTGGCAGTGCAAAGGTCGTTTCCTGCTTTGCTGGTGCTTAGAATGATTCAAAGTGCCGGAAGCTCTGGTTCGCCTTCCCAACAGCTTGCGTATGGTCTTCAATTTGCTAATAATTTACTATAGGTACGATCTCGCTAGGATATGGTGTTATTTCGGATATAGCAAGTCCTGCAGAAAGAGGCTCATATGTCGGGTTGCTGCTTGTCGGGTGTGATACCCATCGCTTGTTCATATGGTTAATAGGCAAATGCTGATAAGAATGACAGCCCCAACGTCGCACCACCGCTTGGTCCCGTTATAGGAGGCGCCATAGCAGATCAACTCGGTTGGCAATACATCTTCTGGTTCCTTTGTGGCTTTTCTGGTCTTTGTCTGCTCTCAATTGTGCTTGCACTTCCGGAGACAGCAAGATGCCTCGTTGGAGACGGCAGTGTTTCCCCTCGTGGCATCTATCGGCCTCTACTGCCCATTCTCAAACACCTCAAGCAGGAGAAGACGGGTGATATTGAGCCTCTAAGTCTGAGGTCCCGAATTTCGGTGCCTAATCCTATCCAATCGCTACGCATTATTCTCGAGAAGGACTCTGCCACCATTTTGCTATGCAACGGCATCTTCTACGCGACATATTGCTGTCTCCAGGCTTCGCTATCCTCGCTCTTCATTGATCTATACGGATACGATGAACTGAAAGCTGGTCTTGTGTATATACCATTTGGTATAGGGTGCCTTGTTGCTACAGTTTCAACCGGTGCGTCAACTACTCCATTATTGCATATTCTGGAAAACTAATTTAGATGTAGGAAAACTCCTGGATTATGACTTTGCCCGAACAGCAAAACAGGAAAATATAGACATGACCGGCAAAAAGGCTCATACCGTCGATGGATTTCCAATCGAAAAGGCCCGGTTGAGAAGTATCTTCTACCCAACATATATCAGCACCATCGTCATTATCGGGTACGGTTGGGCTTTGGAAAAAAAGGCAGTGAGTGTCGACAGACTCTGGGAGTATATTGCTACAAATTAACCCCTTATTGAATCATAGCACGTTGCTGTCGCCCTAGTCATTCAAACAATATGCGGGTTAACAATAACATCCATATTCACAGTAAGTGCCTACGATCGTCGCGTGCATGAGATTGCTTGTTAACAAAACTTAAGAGCCTCGGAACTCTCCTTACAGATATCCATCCAACTAACTCCTCGACTGCGGCCGCTGCTGCAAATATTGTCCGATGTGCCCTTGCGGCTGGAGGCACGGCAGTATTGCAGTTGATGATCGACACAATGGGGCCTGGTTGGTGTTTCACCCTTATTGGCCTCATCTGTGGAATCTGCATTCCCTTGCTCCTTGCTGAGCGTCGGTTTGGACCGCAGTGGAGAGCCCCGCGATTCGAAAATATAGCACGCACTCCAGCGACGGTATAGATTATTCTATAGACTGCAAAACATTAGCTACAGCTTACAAAAGTGCTGATATACGCCACCGCTATAGAGAGGATGAGAGGGACTCTAGGCTAAAGAATCAAACGACTTAATGAACAGAAATTTATCCATTTGCGAGTAACCGATGGCTACGGGGGTGTTTATAGAAAATAAATGTTTCATGAATGCTTTGCTAAACCTATGATCTTGTCGTGACATCTTAATCCTCGATAATTTTAGTTCGGGAGAGCTTTCTCTGGCTCATTAGGCCACGGAACATATTTGTTAATCAGATAGACCAGGTTATTATACGCGCTAAAGATGATGTTAGTTTTATAGGCAGAAAGCAAAAAACACGAATGAAATGATATCCAGACTTACAGAGGACGAGCGGGGGACTTTCTGACACAAGCTGAATGCATGAAATTAGTTTTCGTGCTGTATAACAGGTTCCTATCACAGCATTCCTCCCATGGCTCACTCGGCTTGATCCGCCGTAGGTACTCCTTGCGGAATACTTTCTCGGAAAGTTCATGGCGTTCAGCACGCCAGATACCCGCCTCCATCTCGTGGTGGCCGTAATAAACAGCCGAATCATATGTGACGGGATTCGCCGTGTCAGTGTCTGTCCGTACATTCCCATCCCACATATTTCCATGGATCAACGCTGGCTTGATCGAGCGGCCTTCTGACTCCACTGCCCCAATAAGTCGAGGAATGAGGTGACTTTGTGCTCTTTCATACACCCTGTCGAGTTCCTCCCAGTGCCCGTTTGATACTATGTCGTGTCTATAAGCCTCTGCAAGTAACTTGGAAAAAAACGACGTCCAGCTTGTATCCCAATCGACGACTTGTGACCGCGACCCGTCGTAAGTTGTCATAAAGTAGCCAAATTTACCCGTCGGCGATGTACTCTTTAAATGCATGTCGGAAACGTGATATCCAAGCTTCACTGGGTCTGGAAGACCATCGGCGAAATACTTAAATTCCATAAGAATGAAATAGACAGGCTCGCCTTTCAGTTTCCCCTTTTTGTATGGCTCTGGTGCAAATCGCGGTACCAAGCTGTGGATGAGCTTCATCCCGTCGAACTCGGCTTCAACTTGGGATTTTGCAGCCGGGCCATGAACCTCCTAAGCCATATGTCAGCGATTTGTGAAATTGAAAGACGAAGGCCGTTTCCAGGCCCCTGATTCCATCCTACTTTGACAAAGAAGAATTTGACCTCCCCGCTTTGGGTTTTTCCCAGAAGCCTCTTATTTCTAGCACGGGCTGAAGGGGCATGTGGCCGGGCTTCGATCAGTTTCAAACCCGTTGGAAGGCCTATCAATAAGCGTTAGAGCATGAAGGCAACTCTGAACCATGGTCGACCGTACACTCAATAATGGCAGTATTTAAGCCGAATATGTCTGTAGATTCATCCTCAGAGGACATGATGATAGCTTGTTCAGCAGCAGATATCTACACCGAGTAGCAGCCCCTGGTGGTTGATTCCTCTGAAACTTGGAGAACAGGAACCACGCTGCGCGCATGCCTCGGGCGTCAAACGACAGGATAAATCGTGTAGGCGCATCCCTGTCGATACGACATGCACCTGCATGCATACAACCAAATAACTACAGCCAATGGAGAGCGCTGTGGGGAGGCGGGATCCCTCCCAGCGGACCGCTCCTTAATTAGCTCGTGGGTTGGCTTGCATCCTATTTGTGCGCCGCCTCATGATCTCCCACCCTCATTGTTTCCAATCATTGCTTGAAATATTTCCCTCCAACACACGTTTTGCGGTCGTGGATATTATGCCGACGAAAGGCCTGTGTGGAGCGAAGCCCAGGACTTCCCCCAACAGAGCCATCGGTGGTTAAAATCGGGAGGCGTCGACGACTCGCCTATCTTGGTGGGCATATGAGAAATTGCGCGACATGGTAGTTCACCAGTGCCTCGAGAGATCCCTTGCTTTTGTGATAATCTCCTGATGTGTAGCCTTGACAGTTTTCACGATCGACATGGCGGAAGTTAAAGCGACGCGTAGATAAACCGTCAGACTCTGCCACGGCGCAAACTCGCGATCTCAACGAGCACAGTTCCTCTGAAGAAGCTGGTGTGGTCTCTGATGGGGGTAGCGATCATTCTGAGCGTACCGCTACATCATCTCTCCTCCAACCTTTTCGTCGTAGGAGTCGTGCTCCCTTCACACACAGCCGCGAGGCATCGTACGACCGACGAAATGACCCAGAAGGCCTCACGCTTCTTGCCAGACCGTTATCGGTCACAACGCCAGCGGCAGACATCATCTTTGTCCATGGCCTTGGTGGCTCAAGCCGACTTACATGGTCAAAACATAAAGACCTGGGCAACTTCTGGCCGAAGGAGTGGCTGCCATTAGACATCACCAATGCGAGGATCTGGTCATTTGGATATGATTCGAGATTTGCGAAGCAGGAAAAGGCAGGCAAACTGAGAGTCCTTGACTTTGCGAAGGACTTGCTGCATGAAATGTGGAGTGCAACTGACCAGGACGATATTCCACTTGGAACGGTAAATCAACATCTCATCCAGGTACCTCCCGTTAAGTCGTTGGGTAAAGCCTCTGACAGTTGGTAGTGTCCCATTATATTCGTCACGCATTCTTTAGGGGGCATTGTTTTCAAGAGTGTAAGTACCGATGAAACCGCATATCGACCCCTTGTTAACAGCGTGTAGGCATATAACAACGGTCGAAACCACCCCAAGTATAGAAACATCGTGGCTGCTATCAGCGCAGTCTTGTTTCTCGCTACTCCTCACCATGGTAGCCAGCATGCAGAGACGCTTAATAACCTTCTGCGTGTTTCGATGGTGTATGCACAACAGTCATACATAGCCCAACTGGAGAAAGATGGCGTGTATCTCGATGAGGTCAATGAGCAGTTCCTCCATGTCTCTCGAGACCTGGAGATATTTTCTTTTTATGAAACCAAGGACACTGATCTAGGCGGCGGCTTTAAACCAGTAGGGTTTTACTCCCGGCTTCCATTGCAAAATTATTAACTACGGTAGCTGAAAGGAAGCTGACATATTCAATAGCGGCGAATTGTGACGAAGAACGAAGCCGTACTTCATTATCCCAACGAAGTTGCAAGAAAGATGGTTGGAGCAGACCATCATACCGTCTGCAAATTCGACAGCCGTCAAGATCAGAACTACCAGAAACTCATCACAACATTGAAGAAACTTGTATTATCTCGTGGAGACGAGGGTTAGTTATTTCTCCCCTTGACGCTTTAATGCTCACAGCTTACACTCGGTTTAATCTAATCCAGACGAACACCAAACCATCTGCAATTATCTTTCAACTTCAGAAACTGCAGTCGAGGAGGATCTCAATTTCTTCGAAAATCGCCGCGATGAGAACACTTGCAGTTGGGTTCTTGAGACAGAGCAGTTCAAGAATTGGGAGTCAAAGCCTTCTGGTCCAGCAATTATGTGGCTCCATGGAAAGCCCGGTCGAGGGAAATCCGTAATCTCATCCTACGTTATCCAGCACCTCCGTGACACTGATGCCACTGTTCATTACTTTTTCTTCAGATTCGGAGAGCAAAAGAAACGATCCATAGGTGCACTCCTTAGATCCCTTTGCGTGCAGCTCAGCAAATCTATCACAGGCTACCGCAAGGATCTGATTCGAATTAAAAATAGCGGGTTCAACCCCAAAGACTCCGATTGGAAATCTATGTGGCGGGAGCTATTCAAGAACTCGCTGTTTAACCTGAACTTCGCGAAGCCTATATACTGGGTTATAGATGCTATAGATGAATCGGAGTCTCCCGAGTCTATTATTGACATGCTCCGTTTATTTGCCACACACTCCGTGCCCATTCGTGTGCTGCTTGTAAGCCGCTCATCGACATCTTTTGCAGAGCATTTCGAGGAGCTGGAGCCCGGATTACCCCTCTCGATTATACCCGCCGATGATTTTTCGAATGATATCATTCTTTATGCCCAAGCCAAGGTCAGGGGATTACGGTGGTCCGAAGACGTAAAGTCAGAGATCATTCGGCGAGTTACAGAACGGGCTGATAGCAATTTCCTTTGGGTTCATCTCGCTATGGAAGCTATCAAAACTCGCAATACCTTTGATCAGATAATGAAGGCCATCAATAGGCTCCCGGTCGGAATGGCAGGGATATATGAGCGCATGGATGAATCTATATATAAGAGCAAGAGGGACTCTGATACTGGGCTGCAGCGATTCATCTTCCTCTGGATCATCTACTCTAGAAGACCACCAACAACAGACGAATTTCTCGACGCCTTAGAACCTGAGTGGTCACTCCTCGATCTCGGCGTGACTCTGAGGAATTTGTGCGGGGAGTTCGCTGTAATTTCAAAGGATGGTCGAATCAGACTAATACACGAAACTGCTCGCGATTATCTCAAGTCAGAATCTAGACTTTCGCCTTCTCTACAGGCATCTCAGGGGCACTACGAAATTTTCAAAAAGTCGATTTCGTCTTTCAGCCCACAGAGCCACAACTTACGCGCTACCCTTGACCGCGAGAAATCAGAGCGCCTTTTCGAGTACCGTGCCACTGCATGGTCCTATCATCTTGACCGCATCTCCCAACCTGAGCATATTCCAGAGGCTCTCACTCTGCTTGCAAATTTCTTCTCAGGTGAGCCAGTCCTGACCTGGATTCGCATCCTTTCTAGTCTAGGGATGCTCAACATATTGCTTGAAACGTCAACCCGCCTCACGAAATTCATGCAGCGGATTCCGCAAAGCGACGCCGAAAGCTCGCGTCAGTTCTTCGACCTTGCACAGACTGAGCTCCTGACATTATGGGCTCGCGACCTATTAAAACTGGTAGCTAAGTTCGGAAATGAGCTTCGCCAGCATCCCGCTGCGATCTATGATAGTGTGCCCTCCTTTTGTCCTCGCGCCTCAGGCATATTCAAGGCATTTCAAGATAGCGGTGCCGCATCTTCCCTTACGGTACGAGGGATCACAGAGGAGTGGGATGACTGCCTAGCTAGAGTCACTGTTGGCGTCGACCAGCTGGCTAAAAATGTAATGTGCTCTTCCAAGTTTCTGGCAGTGCTTAGCAGTGATGGTGTCGTCACTTTGTGGAATTGTGAAACTTTTGAAGTGATACACTCCCTACCGCATAATGAATACGTCCAGTTATTTCGTTTTAGCCGGAATGGCGACTACATTGTTACCTGCGGTGCACGCTCTACGAAAATATGGGATGTCAATACTGCAGAGACTATTCGGTCTGAGGAGAACTTGCTGGGTGTTACCGCATCAGCCCTCTGTTTCACTGAGGATGATAAGACTTTACTGATCGCTTCAGATAACGGCAGAATCCACTGCCTGCCCATTTCTGAGCTTGGTGGGTGGCAGTTCGTGAGTGACCCGCCATTGGATGATGGCCAGGGAAACAACGGCTTATACGACAATTTCCCCACAGCCTTGTCATTCAGCCCAGATGCAACAAAAATTGTGGCCATTTACCGACGGTACCCTATGACTATATGGTCAGTGAGGCACCCGAAGGTAGTGAGACAGCTGAGGAAATTACATTCCGCGACTGAAGACCTCAACTCACAATCATTCGTAACCCGAATACAATGGCACTCAAAGAGTGAGCTTCTTGGAATTTTTGACAATGGCTGTATCTTCAAGTACGACGCCGTCAAGGATGCGCAACTAGAGCTTGAAAACGGGCCGGGAAAGGTAGCATCGAAAGTCGCATGCAGTCCCGATGGGCGCTTCTTCGTGGCATCAGACCTTAGCGGAAATATTAAACTATATGACTACCACAACTTCTTTCAATTATACGGCTTGTCAAATGAAGGAGTGGTTAAAGATTTATGTTTCAGTCATGATAGTAAGCGGTTCTACGACGTACGGCGCAACTACTGCAATGTTTGGGAGCCCAATGCATTGACTAGGCTATCCGACCCGGACGACTACACAAGTGATATTCAAAGTGAGACGAGGAGTATCACTCATTCAAACCTTCCCTCCGAGGCTGTTGAGGATACGATAGAGCCATTTACAGAACTCAGCCCTGCCCGTAAAGGTGCGATTGTCTTCACGAGCGATGAAGATGGCGTTGTGGTCATGCACAACTATGCGACTGGTACACGAAAATTCCTCACTCAGTCACCAATGGAATTGACAGTGGAGCATATGTCATGGAGTAGGGATAGTAATCGGTTTTCGTATGCTGAAATTGGAGGAAGGGTAATGGTCCACACCCTCGAACCCGCGGGCTCAAATGCCTCCACCGCCTTAAGAACGCTTGTAACCTCGATGCGCTTCGAGCCGGACAAGCACACCAGCGATATCAGGCAAACACTACTCAATCAGGACGGCCGGCTGATTCTAGTTTCATTCGCTGACCGTGTTCAAATATGGTCATACCAAGAGAAAATGAAGCTGGTCATCGATAAAGTGATTGGAACTGGTATGAGGTGGGTTGACAGTCCAATATATAAAGAAACAAGGCTGCTATCAGTCACTCCAACAACAATTAAAGCCTATAATTGGGAAGACTTGTCTCAAGTAGGCGAATGGAAAGTTTCCGACGTTATCCAACCAAGATCTCCCTGCACACCTAGGCCACCGCCAGTGCAGAAATTCGGCGACACTGCGCAAACCGAGGCAGATGGGACTATTTCAGAAATCAGGTTAGCAGATTCACGAATTCACATGCTGCTTACAATACCCCAGAAGACTGGCACGCGTAAGTTACGTCCCAGGCATGCCCTCCTTGACATCTCGAATATGCGAGGCGATGATTCAACAGGAACAAATGTGCAAGAAATCTCAATTCCAAGTGAGATTGCGAGCCAAATCGAACGACCACTTAACATATTGAAGACGGATGCACCCATTAATGACTCGTCTCCCTACTATCTTATATTTCTTGACAGAACCCTCTGGTTATGCTCGTGTCCCATTGACTTCGATCGGGGGTTAATGGATGCAAAGATCAAGCGTCATTTCTTCCTTCCTCGAGATTGGGTTACTACAGATAGCATAAGACTGCTTCATTTAGATAAAAACGGAACCATCATATGTCCTAGAAAGGGAAACTTGGTGGTCATCGAGAGCTCTCTGACTCTGGATATGCTGGAGACTTTCACCGCGTTTGACTAATTAGATGTTGGCACAAATTCGGCGGTCGGGCAGGGCCGAAGGCAGAATTCTCACATATTTATAATTTATGCATGTTTACGACGTAACGGATATGTCTAATGAACATCTGTTCTGATATATTATTCTAAATGTTCTAAAATATTTACAACAGCGAAATAAAAGATCTATCTTTATCGTACAGTATGTGTTCAAATATCATCGAGATTATTTGGCCAAAAACGCCTGGAAAGCCTTGTGTTCAATAACGACATTTCCGACCGCCTTTAGCTTCTTTCTTCCCTCCTTTTGTTTCTCAAGCAGCTTCTTCCGTCTCGTGATATCACTGGCGTGTAGTTTTGCCAGCACGTCTTTCCTGAAAGGCTTGATAGTTTCTCTCGAAATGATCTTCCTCCCCACAGCAGCTTGAATGATAACTTCAAACATCTGACGATCAACATGCTCTTTGAACTTGGTTACCCACTCTCGTCCCAAACGGTCAACCTGACTCTTATGTACGACTCGCGACACGGCGTCGACGGGAACTTTGTTCACAAGCAGCTGAAGCTTGACGATTTGGCTCTTCTTCCATGCTGCTTCTTCGTAGTCTAGACTTGCATAGCCCTTCGTAGAGCCCTTGAGCTTGCCGAAGAAGTCATCCACTAGCTGTGCAAGTGGAATCTCGTATTTGAGGATGACCTGGGTGGCAGTGAAGAATTCCAGGCTCTGCTGGATACCGCGGTTGCTTTCACAAAGCTCCATGACTCTGCCCAGATACTCCTCCGGGAAAGTGAGAGTTGCGAGAACATAAGGCTCTTGCAGTTCTTGGACTTTGACACGAATGGTGTCTTCCTCAGGGAAATGGGCAGGATTGGTTATTATGCTTTCCTTTCCATCTTTCCAGAGCACCTTGCAAGGGACGGTTGGAGGTGTGATGATAATGCTGGCACCGTGTTCTTGTCGTAGGCGATCTTCAAACACGGAGCAATGTAATGTTCCAAGGAAACCGAGACGGAATCCAGCGCCAAGAGCTTCCGACGATTCCTTTTGCACGGTGATACTTCGGTCATTCAGGAGGAGTTGATTGATGCTATCCTCTAAATGGGCGAAATCACCTGCGTCAACGGGGTATGCGGCAACAAAAACCATGGATTTCGGCTCCTCGAAACCAGGGAGTGGCTCGACGAATTTCTCCGAACCGACCTTGGTAAGGGTATCACCAATTTTGGCTTCCTTACTCCGTCTCATTGCAGGGTTAAAATGGATATAGCCAACCTGGCCTGCCCGGAGGACGGTTTGGGGTGTTTGACCGGGGTACATGATGCCAACTTCACCAACAGTATATTTGAGCCCTGTTGCGAATGAAACCAGATGGTCACCGGCTCTGATCTCGCCGTCAAATACCCTCACGAGAAGGACGACGCCTTTATATGTAGAGTACCACGAGTCTACCAGTAGAGCGCGTAGGTGCTTTGAAGTATCACCTACAGGACTGTGATCCGAGTTAATGATGGTTTCTTACTCGCCAGGAGCCGGGTTTACATAGGGTGCTTACGCTGGGATTTGCTCGATGATAGTCGGCAATAGTTGAGACACATTCAGTCCCGACTTTGCAGAAACTAGCAATGCTTTATCCGTATCTAGCTCAAAGGTCGACTTCACCTGCTCCAATGCTCGAGCTGGATCTGCTGTTGGTAGATCGACCTTATTTATGACCGGGACCAATTTCAAATCTAATGCGAATGCCAGATAGAAGTTGGCTACCGTCTGAGCCTGCACACCCTGGCTTGCATCGACAAGCAACAAAGCTCCTCCGCAACTGGCATAACTGCGCGAGACCTCGGTACGGAAATCGACATGACCCGGCGTATCGATGAGGTGAAGTAGATAATCCTCCCCCTTGTAATTATGAAGCATAGAACACGTTTGTGCTTTAACAGTAATTCCTCGCTCCCGTTCCACGTCCAATTTATCTAGGACTTGCTTATTTTCTCCCGGTTTGATAGTGCCCGTAAGCTCGAGCAAACGGTCGGATAATGTGCTCTTGCCATGGTCGACGTGCGCCACGATGCAGAAATTGCGAAACCGTTCGATTGGAATAGCTGCTATACGCTTTTCAAGATCGGAAACCTCTCGTTTTGCCTGTCGGACTGACGAGCTATGGAAAAGCCGTGATGCGGATTTATAGGTGTGGGTGGTGATGGAAAGCGGCGATTGCCGCCAGCTGGTCGCGGTCAGCCATCTGACCGACTGCAGACATCCTCGCATCGGGGAACTATCTGCATTGAAATGTGAACAAAGATCTAGAACCCAGGGTCGACAGTCGCTTGTTGACGGTTTGCGCAAGAATCACAATCTCAAAATTTTATAAATTCGAGGTCACGTGGCTATGAAGCTGTCTGCGATAAGGCGATAAGGAAGTAAACAAACACTGGAGAGCATTTTGAGCCACCAGCGGAACACACTCTCTTCAGAGCATCTGTTAATAACACATTTCAAAAAACAATGTCGAGTGCAAAGGACAAATCGAAGGTGCACAGGCTGGCCCTTAAAGGTAAGCCGGACCGGGGTGATCTGCTTTTTGACTGAGCTAACCGTAGAATAGGGTCGGCCAAGCTCGTCTCTGAGTTTGTGAGTACTCGAAGATTGAAGATTGTTATCATGCCGAGCTGGTGCTGATGCATTGTGTGTCTAGTTTGAATACTCGATCCATTCAATTCTGTACGGTTTCGTTCCTTAAACCCAGGAGGAAAAACTGCTAATGACCTGAAGCTTCCAGCGAGGAGTGTACCCCGCCGACGATTTCACAGCGTGAGTGTGCAAGCGAAGACAATGGGCAGGTTCGCCAGGCTTACAATGGGCTATAGAGTGAAGAAATATGGTCTAAATATGCTGGGTACGTTTCCTCTGACACCGACACCCGAACGTGGACGGATCAAAACTAACCTCCTATGGATTCTGCAGTCTCCGCTGACGACCAAGTCCGAGCGTATATCAAGAAAATCATGTCCCAGCTCAACAAATGGATGATAGGAGGCAAGATATCCAAATTGGTGATTGTGATAACCAGCAAAGAGACCGGCGAGCATGTAGAGAGATGGCAATTCGATGTGAGCCGCACCATCTCGGAGTCAGAAAGCCAGATCAAATAACTAACCATGCAAAACATACTAGGTCGACATATTCAACAAATCCTCCAAAAGCAAAGCTGCCCGGAAGCAAACAGAGAATGAAAACGCCAACCCAGCGTGAGCTAACTCCCGCGTGATATCAGCTGAGATCTTGCCTAACACCCTCGCAGCGCAGAGCAATCGGCACCCTCACCACCTCCCGAAAAAACGGATAAGGAAATTCAAGAAGAGATCCAAGCGATTTTCCGCCAAATAACGGCATCAGTCACATTCCTGCCCATGCTAGATGGGAACTGCACATTCAATGTCCTCGTATACGCCGATGCTGATTCTGATGTACCAATGGAATGGGGCGATAGTGATGGAAAAGAAATCAAGGATGGAGAGAAGGTCCAGCTTCGGAGTTTTAGCACGAACAACCATCGGGTAGATACGTTAGTCAGCTATAGGTATGTCGCCGTATAGCTCTGCGGATGAGTTATGCTCTATTTTCCTACGCTGTATGTCTAGGTAGAGTTGACCTGGAAGACTAACAATCGATCTCATTTTAGACTGGCGGATTAGGCTGAGGAAAATGGGCGTACGTGTGGCTGGGGATTAGGGAGGTTTGAATAGGAATGGGACTCTTTTTTTCCGACCGGCGTTATCATTTATTCATGAGATTTGGTATTTTTACAGGCTAGCGATTTTCTCTATTCTGAGAGTCTACATTTAATGACGAGCAGAATTTTGAATTTTGATTAAATTGATTTATTGCCCACGATTAGCATCAGGATTGGTCGAGCATACACGAAGTTGAGAAAAAGCCTACACCGAAGAGACAAACGTTCATGTAGTTGAATTCAATTCTGCAATAAACCTTCAAGGCTTATAATATTTGATTCTTAGAAAGTGTCAAAACGTAGATAACAACCATCACCGGGCGTCTCCAACCACCGGCTTCCCCGAATGTATGCCTCCCATGTTATCCCAGTAATGTACACTGTAAACCACAAAAAGATAAGAAAGGTATCGGACAAAAATCAGAATGCAGCTGTGAATAATCATCCAGCGAAGCCCAATCCGTGCAGTCGAAGAAAATGGAAAATACTTTGATAATCACCACCAAAGACGAAGGAAAGGCACAAAAAAATGTATGGGGATATGGACATGAAGCAAATGGCTATGTGGTCATAGATGGATGGGCAAGGAAATAAGCAATCAAAGCAGCTTGGAGATGAAAGGCAAAGCAGAGCAACAAAGACAAATACAAAATAGGAGGTAAGGCGAGAGGAGAAGAACCCTAACACTTCGAAAATAGAATAGGGATGCAGGATTAGGAGACATTTAAGTTATCATGTTGTTAAGGTATGCGCCAAATTCACCCGTAAAAAACGCCGTTCGCTATTGTTGTTTAAAAGGAATTGTATATTCGCGTTCCGGGATGACCGGAAAAAGAATGAGTGGTGGTGATATTCGTATGTCCGAGGCAGGGAGCATTTGGCTAAATGGATACATTATGTTATATTTTAACGCGTGGGTTCGTCTTAAACCGATGATGCTCGCGGGTGGGAACTCAAGGTGATAGAGAAGCCTCATGCGATGGCTTCGATTAATCAATAGGGTCGTGTCGGAATGTGCAGTCGTCGCCCTTCAGGCATTTCCCTTCCTTCCAATACCTGCACGGAACCAACCCTGCTTTAGGCTGTTTAACAATGGGTTAGTAGATGATGGCGGCGCGGAGAGAGGATGATTGGTACAACTCACGTGTTTTTTGATTTTATTGGAATCCCCGTTGGCCCTGGAACGTTTGTTGTGATTGTAACTAGAATCTTCACCATCATATCCACCTGCACCCTCGCGATTGCGTTTCCTGTCCTTGTCCTCATAGTACGAATTTTGCTGCCCAAATTGTTGCATTTGATTGAACTGTTGCTGCGATTGCTGCATAGCTGCAGGATTGGACAGTTGCGACAGTATTGCTGCCAGGTTTGGTGGCTGCGACGCCTGCATCTGGGGGAAGGCAGTAGCTTGCTGCATTTGCTTCTGGGCATTCATAACGGCAAGTAGTTTTTGAATATCGAGACCTTGTGAAGCAGGGGCTTGTGGTGCTTGATGTTGCTGTGGGATGGGCTGTATCTGCGAGGGGTTTGAGAATTGAGCGAATATACTTTGTAAATCAGGAGCATTTGACTGCATAGGTGGCTGCGGCTGCTGGGACTGCTGGGGTTGTTGTGGTTGCTGGTTTTGTTGTAGCACCTTGAGAAGGGAGGATATATCGACTTGGGGGGAGGGGTTTGGCGGAGTCGGGTTCTGTGGTGGGATTGGAGGTGCACGGGCATCGAAATACCGATTGGATCGGGCCTGGACAGCATGATCTGGCTCGCCAAATAAAGTCTCCGGTTCGTATGGTTCGTCTGCGTCCGGAGGTGGTGGCTCTTTTGGAGAGACAGGAATATCGGCAGGGGAGGAATAAAAGACACTCAGTGTATTTGCTTCGCGCTGATCTTGGGCAAGCTTCTCAGGGCTATCGGGTACCTGAACGCCAGCAGTTTTGACAAAATTCCGATTCCGCTCTTCCGGATCAAAATCTTCAAAATCGATAGCTACATTTGATTGATTAGCTTGCTTCACGGTGAAGAAGGCCGTCGGGATTGAATAGTACATACCAGTTGGAGTGATATATGGAAATAATGTCTCCTCATTCCAACCACCATCTTCCTCATCGTCTATGTCATCAACACCACGGTGCATTTTTAGCATCCTTCCTTCACCACCTACATCGTCAACGTCACGCATCATGCTACTATCGTGGTCGATTTCTTCCTCGGGATCGTGCGTGAACAGACGGATTTCAGTTAAGCTGTCATCAGGTTTCCAGGTGACCCGGAGTTTCCGTCTTTCTTCCTTCCGAAGCCGCTTTTTGCGTTCCTCCTCCGTTTCCGGGGGGCCGTCTTCGACTGGAGTAGCAGTTGGTGTCTCCTTTGGCTTGTTCAAATCCGCCATAGTTTCCGAAAAGGAGAACATCGGTTTAGGTGCAGCGGCACGGGGCGTATCCTTTTGCTCCGAGGTGGCACTATGCGGTGTTATTTCACGGACACGTTAAGGTTATATTGAGGACTGGGGGATTGTAGACTTACGTTGCTTGTTGCTTTGCAGCGACAGCCGCAGCCGCAGCTCGGGCCGCGTTAGAAGTTCCTGGCCTCTTAGAGGCAGACATTAAACTAGTAAATAAGCTAGGGGTGGGCTTAGCAGTAACGATGTTGGTTTTGGGTTTGACTGGCTGAGCTGCACTATTCGCCCCCGGTAGTTTTCTAGCCGGTGCCACTGGCGCAGTGCCTGGTTTTGAGACGTTCTTGACGCTAGGAGTCATAACTCTTTTGGTAGCCGGGCCTTTGGGGTCCTCTGTCTCCCGGATACGCTTGACGCTTGATGCTGTATCGGAAGCGCCATTGGGAGCACCAGCAGGCTTTATCCCCTTTGGTGCCACGCTGAGTGCAGCATTAGAGCCCCTGGATGTAGCCTTGGCTGCCTCAGACTTCTTTTTAGTGACGGCGGCAGCATTGGCGAGAATGGTCTGGGCAAGAGATTTGATAGTATTGCCGCCCTTTTTCACAAATCTTGCAAGAATTTTGTCATTTTTGGTCTTTTCGAGCATTGCATGGTCCATGGTGAGGAACTTGGCCATTAACTGAAGCAGTGGTTAGCATATATCTCTAGTGCGTATGGGGTGGTAGTCAGTACCTTTAAGATATTAACGGTCAACGGTCCATCACTATCGGCAGCCGTGTGACGGTCTAAGAGAAACGAGTAGAAGGCCGAAACAATTATGGGATGTTCTCCGAATCTGTAAATCAAAATAAGTATATGACCTGTCCATGAATATATGTTTGAAAGATTTGCGGAACAACTAGCAATCCCCCAGCTAATCCGGATCTAAACGTGCAGAGACATTAAGTAGAGGCATTGGTAAGATTTTTCAGCGGCCACAGACATCTTGACATGCATGGTACAACCAAATGTACTCATGCAGCAATTTAGATTGCGTCAAAGTTCTGGGACAAACTGCCAATTATGTTTCCTTGTACGCGTTGACTCTATCCCATCCTCATGTATGATGTGGGATGGAAGTAATAGCGCCATTTGCATATTAAGCTCAAGGGGGAAATCGCATTTTGGGATAGTCACACCCATTCACATGGCTACATAATAATGACGTTGTATATTGCCTCGAGCCTCTACAAGAGTAGATGATAAAGCCAGAAATCGGGAGAAGTAAAGATCGGGTTAAAACATACCTTCTAATGCAAGCCGGGTGGCCTTGTTCAAGGGTGGTGTTAACAATTATATCCAGCAATCGTCTCTGAACTATAACATCCTTTTTGATTGATGGAATTTTATCTTCCAAATTCTGATTTTCTGCGGCCTTTAGCGCCTCACTACGAGCTTTCCAAGTATCACGCACGCCCTTAACAAGTTCAGAGAATTGAACCATTGAATTCTTCACGGTTTGTGGAGCTGGATTTCGATTTCGTGGCGACCAGACAACCTTGACAGTGTCGTACTTGATGCCACCCTCAACATCTTGGGGCCTAAGAGGAGGTAATGGGAATGGTTCTGGAGGAGTATCATCCTCTGAGTCAGAATCCGTCTCATCACTATCAGAACTGGATGAATCTCCGGCTTGTGTGTCTCGTTTGGCAGCAAGTGGCTTGGTGTCCTTTTTAAGCGTCGTTTGCATCTTTTTAGCGGTCGGTTCCTTCTTTTGCTTCGGCTTCGTAGCCTTTGCAATTTGGGGTATAATCCTTTGGGCACCTGATCGAAAGTTAGTACAGTGAAAAATCAGCTAAAAAAGCTTCCAAAACGAATGGGATAATTACCATTTGGGAGCAGTGATGCATGGTTTAAAACCACATTTTGACCTCCCTGGATACTAGGAGTAAAACTGCCCATATGCTGCATTTTACCGGGTCTATATACAAAATTAGCATTCATTAAAGGTCAACTGGCGACTGCATGATGGAGAGCACTGACTTTAGTGTTTGAGGGCGTTCCAAATCCGCGGGGTTGATTGAGAAAACACCAGACTGGGCTTGTTGCGGAGCCGTGAGGAATTGAGGGTCAATGGTGCTGTGAAAATTCTGTGGATGTCGAACGAATTCGCTAGAGAACCCGACAGGAGTGCCATTCTGGAAAAAAAAAAAGGATTAGCGTAAGTAATATGCGTCGCCGAGGGAGATAATAGAGCGAAACATACCTGTAGCCCGGGTTGTAAATCTCCGGCCGTTAAGTAGGTAGCCTGATGGTGTTGGTCTAAGACATTTGGCTGGATGGCCTGAGGCTGGCTTACTTGCTGTAGATTTTGAGTAGGTGTTTGCTCAAAAGAGTTATGAGCCGGGACGGAGGGATCGGGGTAGTATGACTGTGGGTCAAACTGATATGGTTGATAAGAGGGATTTGGCTGATGGTGTTCAAATGAGGGTGTCGACTGTTGAAAGGAGGCCATGCGATATTGATTTGGAAGAGCATATTGTTGTTGTTGTTGTTGTTGCTGCTGCTGCTGTTGTTGTTGAGATTCGCCAACGATAGGCTGCTGCCATGCCTGCTGGGTATGGGTATATAGCTCCTGAGTTGGATGAGGAGGAGAATGGGCATGGGTATGAGTAGATCCTCGAAAGACTGGATGATCCCATCCTATGCCAAAAGGGGTATCGGCTGGTTGATTTGCGTATGCATTCACACCAGCCCAAAAGTCACCAGCAAAGGGCCCTCCCACGACTTGATCGGAGGACTGGGGAGGGTTGGACTCAGCGGTCGAGTCCATCGCCGTCGCCGTCACCGTCGTCTGGTGCTGCTGTTGCTGTGCAGGATGAGGTTGGGGAAGGTGAGTAGTGGTCACGTGCTCCATGGCGAGGTGAGATGGTCCGTGCATGGAAGTGTTGCTGCTTTTAAGAGAGACTGCCAAAAGAGGAAAAGTCGCAGGACTGTGAAAGGAAGTCTAACCGCAAATGGCTAGCCCCACCTTGTTTTAACACAAACTTTTTTCAAGCCGTTGGTGGTCACGTGGGTAGCCAGCGTCAAACAAGCAAAAGAAAAGAGCTGAAGAAGGGTAAGGCTGGCTTGGCGTCTATAAGGGGAATAATCCCGACTCTAAAAGCTGCAAGTCGCGCGCAAAAGAGTCTCTCCTATATCAAGGGACCTTTTGGTCGTGTTTTTCCCGCTGCTTTTTTCTTCCTGCTGAGGCGTTCTTTTGTAGGAAGTTATTTTCTCTTTAAAAGGAGATATTAATATATCCAGTCAATTTCTTAAGGTTGCAAGAGACAGAGAAAGCGAGGCAGCTCTGCTAGGTGTGGGTCAACAGTAGAAGGACGAACAGTAGCGTAATCTGTACCCACCAGACTTTTCACCTGGATCGCCGGTTAAAAGACGTTGCCTGCCTTGGAAAAGGGGACTTTTCTGGGGGGTAGAGTTGGTTCGAAGCTGTTTTCTCTCTCTTAAAAAGTTGGGACTCCCAAGACTCAAAAAAGCAATCCTTGCCCCCGCCTCATTAATATACCCAGTCAAACAAAACGACAAGCACAAGAGCAAAAGTACAATATCTCCTAGTTTTGAAAGAGAGGGTGTCTGTTTGTGGGTGTGTGGGAAGCGTGTAGAGTATTAAATAAGAAAAGAAAAATGATTCCCAAAGTGTCCGTACGTCCCTTATCGCAGGCGTTTGTATCCCCTTCTTAATCTAAAAGCTTTCCCGAAGTTTCGGATTATAATGTCAGCCCAGCTGAGTCCTTAATCCGTTATTCCCACTGTTATTAAGCTCGTCAAACGGGAGCGCAGGGTAGGTTGGGCGCGAAAAGGTGTAACTGGAGCGTTTGCCGACGACGAGTTTCCTAATACGAACACTGGAAAACCCCGACTTTCAGCTGCAGGGTAGCATGTTGACAGTTGATTTACGGGAGTATTAGGATTAATAAAGACAGCGTATCAAGTGGAAGATCAACGATAGGAGCAAGGAGAAGAGGAAGACGATGAAATCAGGGTGTGAGTTGATGGAAGAGGCGAGGTTTGAGGTTGAGAAAAGAGACAAAGTTGGGCGGTTTCGCTCTTTGTTGGTTGTTTCTGTAAGCGCCTGTCCGGGCCGACGTAACTCCGGTCACGTGGCAGCGGGAAGGACATCTGGAGCTCTTGAAGCCATTCTTGGGCAAAGGTCGAAAGAGACGCCGCGATATGGCATGACTGATTAATTTCTTTTTTCTCTCGAGGATGGTTATTGCAGAGCCGAAACTCTTGATACTGGAACTACTGCAGAGATTCTATGCGATACGAATGAAGTGAATGCTGTTTCTCCCAGAGCTGCCGGCCGTCCTTCCTCCAAGATAGCCTGCATAGATAACATATATATCAACATGGCGGCGAACTACCTCACTCTCCGCCAGCGACAGATCGGTATAGTCCCTAATTCCTGCCCGTGGAACTGATATGTGTTATAGCTAACAATCTTCTAGCTGCAATTGAGAAGATATTAAATTTAAACCATGATGTCTCTGCTTCTTCCACCGACTTTTCCCACGACCCTTCAGTTGCCAACGGCATAGTATCCCGCTCAACTCCCATCTTAAACGAGGATGGAGATCCGATATGGAAAGTTCTTGTTTTCGATAATCTTGGTCGAGATGTTATAAGTAGCGTCCTGCGCGTAAACGACCTCCGAAGCTGGGGTGTCACCATCCATCTGTTCGTTGCTATCTGTTAGACGCACTCTGTCGCAAGAACCGTCGGAGCTAACTTCAGGCTTAGAAACATCAACTCTCGTCGATATCCTATCCCCGATGTTCCCGTCCTATACCTCCTCGAACCTTCTCCCGAGAACATCAACATGATAACATCAGATCTGGCCAAAGGGCTCTATTCACCCGCATACGTGAACTTCCTGTCCTCCGTTCCTCGACCTCTCCTAGAAGAATTTGCCTCGGACATAGTGTCGTCAAACACGGCTGACAAGGTTGCACAAGTATACGATCAGTATTTAAATTTCATTGTGGCCGAACCGGAACTATTCAGCTTAGGGATGGGAAAAGACACCTACAAGATAATAAACAGCGCGCTTAGCAAAGACGAGGATATCGATGCGGTGGTTGACAGAATAGTTAGCGGCTTATTTAGTGTCAGCGTGACAATGGGTAGGTTTCCATTGTATCTCCATTTAATTACCCCGGTTGAAGAAGTTATAAGCTGACCTATTCATCAGGCTCCATCCCAATAATACGGTGTCCCAAGGGAGGTGCCGCTGAACTAATTGCCGCAAAGCTGGACCGCAAACTACGAGACCATATATTAAACTCCAAAGACAATCTCTTTTCGAGCAGTAACCAACGGCAAGCTGCTGGTATCCCCGCAGGTCGCCCGGTCCTCATTATAGTTGACCGAAATGTCGATTTGGTACCTATGCTTTCGCATTCCTGGACCTATCAATCGCTTATTCACGACGTTCTGAAAATGCATCTTAATCGAATAACCGTTGAAATGCCCGTGGACGAGTCGAACCCCGCCAAAGGAACCAGCAACCGGGCATACGATCTGAATGTCAACGACTTTTTCTGGAATCGAAACTCTGGAGTCCCATTCCCACAGGTCGCGGAGGATATCGATGCTGAACTGACTCGGTACAAGGAAGATGCGAATGATATCAGTAAGAAAACTGGAGCATCTTCCATCGAAGACCTCAACATCGACACAAGCTCTTCTGCCCAGCATCTTAAGACAGCCATTACTCTTCTACCCGAACTCCGCGAACGCAAGTCCATCCTTGATATGCATATGAACATTGCAACGGCGCTACTCAAGGGTATTAAAGACCGGCAGCTCGACAATTTCTTCCAGTTGGAAGAAAACGTTAGCAAACAAAACAAGACCCAGATCCTTGAAATCCTCGCCGATCCGGATCGAGGCGTTAATCCAGACGACAAACTCCGACTCTTCATTATATGGTTCCTCAGTGTCGAGGCCGATCTATCACGGGCAGATATGACCCGCTTTGAGGAAGCTCTCACCCAGGCCGGCTGTAAAGATATCAGCTCCTTGGCATATGTCAAACGCGTGCGAGAAATAACTCGCATGACAATGATGTCAACATCCTCCTCAACAGCTCCCCAACAGCCCTCCTCTGACCTCTTCCGCGGCTTTTCCTCCCTCTCCAACCGCCTCACAGATCGCATCACAAGCGGCGCCCTCGGCGCAAACTTCGACTCGCTAATCTCAGGCGTTAAGAACTTCTTACCCGCCAATAAGGACTTGACCATCACCAAGATCACTGAATCCATCATGGACCCCACCGCCGCTTCCAGTTCTACCATCGCCATGACAGAGAACTACCTCTACTTCGACCCCCGCAATGCAAACGCCCGTGGCGCAATGCCTCCATCCATGTCCTCGACACGAAACTCCCAATCAAACATGCCTGGTGGCCTCGGCTCCTCTGCACCCGGCACAGGTGCCAGTTTCGGCCAACGCCGCCAAGCATTTAGCGAGGCCATCGTCTTCACCGTTGGTGGTGGAAGTATGGACGAATACGGCAATTTGCAGGACTGGGTTTATCGCACCGGTGGCGGACAACCTGGCAGTGGACCCTCAGGAGCTGGCGGCCCCGGTGGTGCTGCGGGTGGTAGCGGTGTCAGCGGTGTTGGCGCCGGAAGCGGAGCTGGAGCTGGAGGATCTGGACCTAACTCAGCACCTCGCCGAAGAGTAGTCTACGGAAGTACGGAGCTACTGAATGCTCAAGACTTTTTAACTGAAGCCTTAGCACCGCTTGGACATGAGAATTAGTGTTTATATTAAACCCTTACTACTTAGCCTAATACTTTACTTGATGCATATCCCACTTATTTTGTATGCATGTCTTCACCAGTTAAGTTGGGAACGAACATTCGATAGCCATTTCATTCTAGTATTCACCCTCCGCATATCCAAATTATACGTTCCTGTCACACCTCAATCCCCTTACAATCGCAATGCTACAAATATTCCAAAAATAGTGCTCCAGTTCAAGTGCCGATGTCTTGGGTGACAGAGAAGACGCACTTATATCTATGTACCCTGGCAATATGCAGCCATTAAAACCTGCTATCACACAGGGTGAACAAACTGCAATTAGAAAATGCTCCTGCTGGGGAATTTATTGTAGTAGTTAACGAAACGAATGTATAAAATTTCTAAGACATTATCCGGATATCAAGATAGAGTAGAAGGCACCGGCTCCTAATTGATGGAGCCAAGATTCAAAACAACAAACGGTGCGCGGGCAAAGGCAGCAAAACAGTATACCGTTGAGATAACGAGAATGTAACGGGATAATAAAAGATATCTATACAAATTCCCATCTACCCCGTCCTATCAGACCAGAATCGGGCTCTTAGGAGGGGCATCTATTGACTCTTATTCATCCCACAGCCCCCTGGACTGCATGAGCAGCCCGAACCGCCGCTGCCGCCGTCACGTTTGGGATTTCTAGAGTCATAGCCTGACGGGGGAGATGTTGGTTTCCGCTTAGCCGCGGACCCATCTGCGGCCGCGGCTGCAGCTGCACCTGCAGGCCAGCAGTGGGCACAGTTATATATCCTTACGCCGTAACCTTGGCATTCAGGGCAATGGTGTTCATCCCTAAAAATTAATGTCTTAGTTAAGTGTCTTTAGGAAGAGTGTATTTGTTTCTTACCGGGATTGATGGCCGGCACATGCTCTGCAGGTAATAAGGGTTCGACCGCTGGCGCAGGACGTATGGTCGGGATCCAGAGACACGGTTCCCAGGCTGGGTTCAATGGTATTGTTCATGGTGGGCGCGTGGATACGTGGATGTAGTAGGAGGAAACAGTGCTGTGTCTTGCAGGCTGTAGGGAAGTTTGATCGGGAGACGGGGCGCGGTTCTGTACATGAGCCCGGGGCGTAAAGGGAGATATTGGTAGTACCGGAGAATGTAAGCTTCTTATCAAAATCAAAAAGCGATCGAGGGGTCATCTAATATTTATACGGTTAATATATGCCACGGCATGAACCCCTTCCACTACACAAGGACCTTTTGGGTGAACTCTGGGTTCAATTCAAGTGTTCACCCTGAAATCGGAAAACGAATATGAAAAATACCAATGTGCTACTCGGGATCGAGTCTCATGGACACTGATTGGCATGACTACCAGGGGTGGGGCGGTCTTCCATTGGCTTGCAATCACACCAAGATGCTCTGTAGGTCAAGTAGGAATAGTGGAAATTCTTCGGTTATCATGATCCGGAATGGAGATATTAATTATTCGTATTCCCGCATTTAGCGCCGGTTCCGGGCAGCAAGAATGGCTTGAGACTGGCGGTTCAGCTAATTGCAAGCCTAAGTCACCCTTGACGTGGCATGCAATAGGGAGCAAGTAACCTGGGTGAGAATGTGACGGGACTGGCTTGATTAGTCACCGCCGGCATTAAGCGTGCCTTTTAATGGAAAATGTGTCTGGGGACAGGGGGGTTTGAATGTAGGACTAAGTTACGGGGAACTGTAGATGTCGTTCACACCGCGCATAATCTCAATAAGTGCCGTACGGGGCGTGGCACGTGGATGACAGGAGGGGCGAGATATCCGAGGCCAGATATCCAGGGGTATAATGTAAAAGCGTATGAGGGGAAAAAAAGGAAATAGGAAGAAAGTTGGAGAGCACAAAGGGAAAAAAGAGCCATCTCAATCGTTTGTTCCCTCAATGAGCCAACTTTTTGGAGCTTCTTCTTTTCCCTTTTTCTCCCCTTGAACAACGATACAACACGGGTAGGAATCGACGGGAGTGCGCAGCAGCTCGCCATCGTTGAAACTCGATAGATGCAACACAATAAAGCGTGCAGGGACCGAGAGATGGGATGAAAGAATCAACTGACCAGCTGAATGGAGACCAGTAAGAAAGAAGCATATCAACACGTCGGTCACACAACGAAGATGTAATGAAATCCCACACCGCCTGCAACTACAGGGCTTAGCTGGCACAAGCCGGGCTAGCACTGGCCGAGTAAATTTCATGAGGCCGATTTCGTGTTGAAAAATGCCGTCCGAAGGAACCGCTGGCGGGTTCGCTGTACGCAGATGCAAGCTACCAAAGCAGTACCAGGAGCGCATGAGTTGACTTATGCTTGCACCAGCGCTAAATGAAGCGAGAAACGCGATGTAGATATGACTGATGGCTAACCTAGGCCGAATCAGGCGAACATGGCACCAAGAGCGCTAACATGCAATTTCATCGAAGCAGCCTTGCTCCTGGAATTCCTCGGGTTGGGCCACCACATGCTAGGTTGAGGCAGTATGGTAGACATGAAGCAAGACATGCTTCTGTACGCTGCGGAGAACGGATTGGAGCCGGGAATCCCTTACAGCCCGTAATAGATAGTATTGGGTGTCGCTCCAAAAAAGACACCAGAAGCCATCTTCAGCTGATTGGTGTAGTTGAAGGGTGCTGCGGGTGACTCTAGATAGCGTAGCATTTCGGCTATAGACAAAAGGTACAGTATAACAACTGTTTTTTTCGTATGCCGATACGACGGTGCTGCAGAACGAGTGAGGATGAGTCGTATACGGTAATATATATTCACGGACGAATCATAAGTGGATACACAAGAATTCGATGCCATTGTTTGACAAGAGCGCCAAATTTTGTGATGTTGCACAACATACTTCTCATTACCGAAAACCGCCATTTGCATGCACACATCTGAGGTTTGAAACAGAATACAGCCATCTGAATGGTTCGCATCGCATAGTGAGTTATAAATTAAAGGATGTCCAAGGCAACGCTCGTATATCTTCCAAATTCTGGTGCGGGTAGCGGTTGGCATATCCGTAGAAGTGAGGAGGAAGCTTCGCGAGGAAAGGGCGACTCAAATTTGGAGTCACTGCCGGCATATTCAAGGCAGGGGAGTGGAATACGGTGGTAAAAAAGAAGCAAGGAATCAACAACGCACATACATGAGCGAGGTTGAATGCGATCGCTGGATGGATCCAGATGTAACATACATATAACGTCCCCATGGTGAAATGCCCGGGAACAGCGATCAACGATCAAAATTTCGATTCAAACGTGGCAGGATCGCGAGTCACCATTTCTGCCCAGTTTATAAACCATGCTCAGCCTGCGATAAAACTGGGCGGTTATGCAATATTGCAATGCTCAGTCAGCCTCTGATGGCATCCTCACGATGGCAAGATGGTAAAACCAGATCATGAGGCGATCTAAGACAGTGAGGACGGAATAGAGCCAGCTGCCGAGATGAAGTCCTGCAGCCACCCGTCTCCTCGAAGCACAAGTTCGTATAAGGTTGGCGACGGCCTGCTGCGTAGGCTCAACGGTGAATCTGGGCTTGCTATAAGCTTCTAGCTTCGCAGTACGGTGAGAGCTCAACAGGAGAGAAGCAAGAAGAGCATCCAGGATGCCTTACTGACTCGAGTTATTGCCATGTTCACCATCGATCACATCACGATCATGCAGCTGCTCGTTCCGGCGAGCCGATCTTGCATTGATTGTAACTCCCCCATAATTAAGTAACGCGATATAGAGATACGATTGGGCGACAACAGGCAGTAAAGCAGGGAAGAATTGTGCGAACAGCGCGGCGACAAAAGAAAAGAGAACAAGATTGGCTTAAGAAAACTCGAAGGACGTCAATTTTGGCCAAACGATGCTGCCAGTCACGTGCCATCGACCTGACGTGAGGATCTTCAGCTGTCAAAATACGAGGCTCACTCAACGACGATGTCAGACACGAAGGCGCATCAAAATAGCAATCTGCTGTACTTGTCCATTCTGCTCCGTCGCACTAAGGCCGCAGTTGGCACATTGTCTACTACAGCGCCATCTTGAGGACTAGGAGTAGGGGATAGGTGCCCTTCGATTCGGTTCCTACAAGGCTAGAAAGCTCTTGGTGGTCGCACTAGATCACTTGTCACAAGAAAACACGGGATACTCTCAGTATAAATGGATGCAGCTCTTTTAGATCGGAGAAACCTGCTCCCTTCACAAAGCAACGTCCAAGAGCAGGCTATCACGGGCCTGGTGTGGTCTACAGGACGACTATCTGGCACTCCCTGCACCGATGAAATCTCAAGCAACCGTCACATTCAATTCCCTTGCTGTGACACCAATGTTACGTTCCTCACTCCTCTAAATTTAAGATCATTACACGAATGACACCAGCGATCACCAGAAGAATGTACTGTACAGGCGCTACTTGTACCTATACCCGACATCTGGCTCAGTTAGCAGGCAGAATCGGTTAATGAACCAGTTCCTATTGTCCCCTTTCGGGATATTTCCGCCTCACAACACTTAGCTCGGCGCTGGGAGCTAGTTGGCGAATGGACTGCGCCGCCGCTTTCGCATGGAGAGGGAAGTCACGTCGTCCTTGATTACACAGAAGAAACGAGCATCCAATCACCCAGCGGATTCCTCCCGGCTTGGTTAAAGTTAATGATGAAAGAAGGGTTTTGGGGCTGAGGTTTAGCCTCTATACCCGAACGGCTCCGCTCGTTGATGCCCTCACGCTCATCGATCTAGAATATATGACAATAGCATCCGCTGGAGTTATTGATCTTCTAAATCATACTATCAATACCCACATAGCACGATAATCGCCATATTCCCATGCACTGAATATCACCCATCATTATCACGATGATCGTCATATCCCCATGCATTGCATATAATGCATGGTTTTTCCCCTCCCACTTGTGTCCTATGTCGGTTACACGACAGTCCTCGCCCTCGCCTATCGTTTAGAGAGGGAGGTTGAATATGCATGCACACCACTGAACTACCACGATCACCTTCCACAGCAGATAGTCCAAGTCAACAATGCAGCACGGAGATAACCAGTCTCCGAGTCCCGAGGCTGCGCGGACTCGGTCGGTTTGGTTTCCGGATTTCTATTTCTTCTCTTGAAATTACGCGGCAAACGAACACACATGGAGGGAAAGCTATAAGTGCTTTCGTGCATAAGATTTGTGACGTGCAATTTCCGCATGCGGCGATGGATGGGCGGTGGTAAGTTGACTGGAAGAGAATCAAATTGTGGAATTACAATACAATAATAGCATACTATTAAAATGTTCAGCTAACTAATGGAGTAAAAGAGGCGTGGAGAGTAAAATGAGATGAAAGTGCAAATAGTACCAGAAAGTCATTAAAAAAGAGCAAAGATAAAATGGAATAGCTGAGTGAAAAAAGTGAAGAAACACCCGAATAAACCTCCCAAGCTCTGTAAGAGATAGTATGCTGCATAGGATACGCACGAGAACCTCCTACACCTTGCGTTAGAAAAAGTAATCGACTCCCGCCATGACCAGCTCCAAGAACCCTAATGACACCGACCATAAGATGAGTGAAGACAAGAAAGGGAAACGCCGGGTTGAAAATTCGCCGCTTTCACAAATTGAAACGCCTCGTCCCTGATGAAAAGTGAATGGAAGTATGACTGAGGATCTATTCAAAGTAATTTGGTGGTAGGGCAGCGAGGGTAGCGATCGTACCGATTCCACCAGCAACCGCACCCATAAGGGCCGTAGCAGTGTAACGGGCGATTGTTCTCCCACGAGAGCGAACTTGGGCTGGCGCTTGGGCTAGGATTGGGATCGGAGCCTCAGTCGCAGCTTTAGCTTGAGCCTGGGGGGACGCACGACACTGGCGTTTTGCATTGTTGTTGCTTGTTGCTGCAACTGCAGGCTTTGAGTGCGGCTGGAGGTGGCTAAAATCCAAACTATCATCATCGTCATCATCATCACCATAATCACCGAAGAAGCCTCCTTCACGAGGCTGTGCGTCGGGGAAGGGGTAGCTCTCGCCCTCACCCATGTTGCCGGCGACGCGTGACATATATTCTTCGGCTGCGAATGGGTCACCGCTGGCGCTGATCTCCTCGAGTTTGCGCTTCAGTTGATTCTCAGAGGGCAGGGGAGGAGTAGGTGCTGGTGGTAAGGTGGTCCTCACTTTTGCTTCATCTGCGTTTTGAGAAGCTGATGTGGCTTCGACTACTGGGTTCAAAAGGGATGCGATTCCGCTGCTCCGGAGCGAAGATAGCTTTTCAACGCGAGGCAGTCTGTTCAAGAAAGATGGCAGTTCTGCATCGCGCGCCTGTAATTCTTCGGAATGGGGCAAGGGGTCAACCAGTCGGCTGTCCTCTGCCCATTCTAAGGAGTGTTTGTGCTCGATTTCACGAGCAGAGCATGTAGCTAGATCCCCTAGTGCAAAGGGCCCTTGGGTGTAGGGAGTTTTATATTCCTTTCGGGATGGTGCTAATAGAGGTGATCTCAAACAAGCAAGAGATCTTTGGAGTTCGGTGGTATGTTCTGCGTTCTTCTCTTGTTCCGAAGTAGTCTTCGATGAAGACGCCTGGTCGTACGGAGGCCATCGAGGATCCACTAATGGCGAATTGTTGGTGGAATTTAAACTATAGGGATTGGTTGGTGCGTAGTTTGGAGGGAAACGGTCGAGCATGGAAGTACGATCGTTCTCAGCTCTACCCTTTGCGGCCTGCATTGCGTCAATGAGGCTGGGTGATGGATTTGCGACTCCTGAACAAGGCCTCACGTCCCAACGGCTCGATCGTTCTTTATGACCAATTTCTGCTTGGAAAGCCTTCTCAGCTAATAGAGGGCTGCCTCTGTCCACTTCAGAGGGGGGGTTGGCTAAAACCGGCTGTGGTGCGGACTCTGGCACTGTTGACGCAACACAAATTGGTGCAGGGTCTTCTAGCTCTGGCGTGGCCCAAAGGTTTTCCTCGTATATAGCTATATCACTTCGCGCAGTTTCAAGGTCACAAGTGTTCGATTGGTGGTCCGATTCCTGGTTTGTAAGATCTATTAGTTCTTTCGTATAACTTTCCACGGCAGAAATCTCGTGGTTTTCTTCGGCTGCTTGATCATCAGCTTCCTCGTCTACAGCCGAGCGATCCTCGCGGGCTTCTTCACTCAGTAACTTTTCCGATACGGGCTCTAAGAGCTCTCGGGAGATTGATACCGGAGAATCGGAGCAATTCGAATCATTTTCAGAAAACGGGTGAGAGGAATCACTACCCTCACTATCGGAATCAGAAGAGTAACCACGGGTTTCGTCTTCGCTTTCGCTGCCTGGAGCAGTGAAGGTGTTTGTAGCCTCAATTATCCCAAGGGCAGCCTCGATTTCATCAATCTTCCGTGAGGTGCTATAAACGGGTGCATTGTCAGCGTGTGCAGAGAATAGGGAAGTGACAGTAAAAGACTTACTCGTCTTTCCACTCCCATATAAGCTTAATCCTCACTGCTCCGTAGGTTTCTAGAAATGGGTATTGATTAGATAGTGAAGCATGTTTAGTGGAATATGCAGAGTAAACATACCATTCCCACGAGTGACAACTTCACCAAGGGTAATAACATCACCATTTTCGAGTAAGGTCCTCCTCCCACTGGTGATCTTGATATTGTTCACCCATGTGCCATGCGTCGAATACGTGTCTGTGATATATATCTCCTATATGCCCAAAACAACAAATATCAGCCCATCTTATTAATCCACACTATAGAAACCCAAGGAAAACAAAACTCACATTATGGCTGGGTAACGCGATAAGTTCAGCATGGTTCCTCGAAATGACTCGGTTATCAAAGTATAGATTGTATCTTGCGGCGAGCAGGTCTTTGCTTGCGTTACTTGACGAGCGACCGATGATAGCTCGGGAGGCGCCAGGCTTCAAGATTATTTTACGAGGACCAAGTTCATCGTCCTCGTCGAGGAGGGTTACGGTTATCAGAACTATATATATGGCCGAGTGACGGTTAGAGACAGATCAGGTAAACAGAATAGGCGGAGTAAGTGGGGACGTGAAGCTCGTACGGTTCTTAGGAATATCCATCTTCCAGTCCACTGCCATGTTGGCGAAGAGATCGAAACAGCTGCAGTTTTATGTCGAATCAGCTTGAGAGCTGCCTGTTGGTAGAGCGGAGATGGTGGGTTTATGACATAGGCTGAGCGGTGAGGAGCTAGAGCAGGAGTGAAGCAGTCAGGCAGCAGTCCCAGCAATAACATGAAGATGAGAGAAGATGCGTGAAGATGGTGAAGAATGGGAGGCTGAAGAGGTGGGAGAGAAGGTGAGGTTGAGATATCCAGGCAGAGAAGGGCGGGGTACATATATCAACAGCCAGACAACGATAGTTATCCAGCCCAAGCAGGTCAAGTAGGTAAATAGACAGTCAGATGCTTACCGTAGAACAGAATAACCAACTGCCCTTCAAGCTGTCAGCTTCATGTAGGTAGAAAGTAGGTAGTTGGCGAACATCAACAGGAAGAATCCTGTTAACAAATGACGGTTGAAGCCGTTCTCTTGCTTGTTCAGGTGTTGGAAGTACCTGATACTCGCCGAGGACCGTTGAGATAAAGCGGCGGTGATGTCACTTGGACTTGGGCGATCTTGGCCTTGGCTGCTTGACTTTACCACAGAACAACAGAATATATGTAGATGAGTCAAAGAGGCAGAGAGATGAGGATGAGAAGTCTGAGTTGAGATGTGATCTTGATATCTATACATATACTGTTGCCGTGCCAATCACTCTCCACCACATAGCATCCTATATCTCTTGATACCTCCCAACCTTCAGCTTATTCAAGTCCATCAGAGTTATACTACTAGACATGACGTGAGATCATAGTCCGGCTGAACCGCCTAGAAGAAACTGGGATAAAGTGAAGAAGCTGTATATTTACAACACAAAAATAATCATAAGATAAAAGCTACAGACTCACTCCAAAAGCGGCGATTAATACAGTGTAGATAGAGAGAATAGAAAGAAAGCCGATTTTTTGTCATTTCCTCCATTCCTATGCTTTTGTTTCTGGGGGTTCGAATAGTATAGAGTAGGCGAAAGATGCAGGTCACTTTAGACTGTGTATGTTTTACATTCCCTGAGGGGCAAAACCAGCAGCTCCTCCGACCTGTTGCAGTCTAGCTGCGAGTTTGGGATATTTCTCTTGCACATCGAGCTGGGCGCGCGTTGCTTCGGCGTACGAAATGGCGTTGACCACCTCGGCCTCGGTGCGGGCCAGTTCGGCGGCGCGTTCGAAGTATTTGAGCGCCTCGGAGATCTTGCCCTGTTGGAGGAGGAGTTGGGCGAGTGTAGCGATGGCGATGTCGCATTCAGGATCGACTAAAATCAAATTAGTTTGGCTCGAAAATAAATCCAAAAGAATAGGGTTTGGAGGAGAACGAACTGATGAGGGCCTTTTGGCAGAGGTTCTCGGCCTCTTGGAAGTCTTGCTTCCATTGGAATACAGCCAGGGCCTTGTTGATCAATGGCAACACATTGACGCTCCATGGCTTGTTCTTCTTCTCCAACTCGAGAGCCCGGTCGAATTTCTCAACCGCCTCGGTGAAGTTCTGCTGGTCGAGGAGGAGTTCTCCGTAGTAGTTGTGGACTTCAGCTACGTCTTCAAAGTTGCGGATGGTTCGCTTCATGGTAGCAATACCCGAGGCGACGGATCCCATCTTGTACTGCGTCACACCAAGTTGGATGTGTGAGTAGATAAAGTCACGGTCAATGTCTATCGATTTTTGGTAGTCCTTGGCTGCTTCGGCAAAGTCACCTAGGATGAAGTGCAGCTGTGCGCGGTGGTAGTAGATGTCGGGGTCGTCTTTGTTCTTGGATATGGCTAGTTCAAAGTCGTCCTGTGCTCCCTCTCGGTTGCCTGTCGGATAATCGTTAGTACCAAAAAAATGTGTTATAGGCGTTCAGGCGAATGCATACCCATTTCTAAATGTAAGCTGGCTCGCTTGATATAGCTCTGGACAAGGGTAGGGTCGAGTTCCAAGCTCTTGGTCAAGTCTTCCATGGCAGCAGCGGCATCACCGCAGAGGTAGGTGAAAGTTGCGCGCATGTTAAGAGCCAAAGGCTCGAGCTCGTCGAGACCTCCCAGTTCGAGAGCCTTTGCAAATGCAGCTGCAGCTTCCTCGTATCCATCCCCAGTGCTCTTCTGAACAGCCAGCAGGCCCTTGCGGAGTTGTCCCTTTCCAGTTTCCTCTCCAAGGTCGGCCGACTCGCTCAACGCTTCTGGGATAGGTTTTTGTCGGAAGCTCTGGAGATAGTTGGACACAAAGGTTGAGCTTGGGAGTCTCTTTCCCTTATTTTCCAAGATAGCGCGGCCCTTGTGCTCGGCGGTCTTCTTCAAAAGCCTCTCAACTGCCTGGCGGGTTGTGTTGTTGGAGAACTCTTCGAGGATGCAGCTCGCGGTGTAATCCAACAGAGCTTCGCTGAATTTCCCAAGCTTGTCATAGGCGTTAGCACGTCGGTTCATGGCCTTTACATATCCGTCGTCCATGGAGAGAGCGGCTGTAGTATCCTCGACGACCTTCTCCCATTCGCTCAAGGCGTTGTAGCATGCAGCGCGGTTGGAATAGTATACGGGGTCGGGCTTGCAGAGGATGGCTTTGCCATAGAGTTCGATGGCCCTGTTGTAGTCCTTGGATCCGAATGCTTTATTACCAGCGGCTTTGAGTAGTGCGGCATACTTCTCTCGGGTCTGTCGACACGATTAGCTGGCTGAACGTTATGGATTCAAAAGAGAATCAACTCATACCTCCGCCGAGAGTGTTTCCACGATAGTCTCATCCACCTCTGGAAGCTCTTCTGGGGTTTCCTCTGCTTTCTTGGGCTCTAAACTTTCGGTTAGCTGCCAGTGCTCGAGGGTGGAGGTCAGGTTCCAAGCATACCCTGTTGAGTTGCGGTAGAGGCTCCGGTCTTCTTTTCCTGTTCGGCCTTCTTTTTCTCTCTCCGTCTCTGAGTCTTGCTCTTGCGCTTGTCTGCCGAAGACGCACCTTGTGTCGGTTTACCTGAATCCGACAAGTAGTATATGACACCAGCACTTGTTACGACAACCGCAATTCCAGCAACCGTGTAGACAACAGCTTTGTTTTCCGACGCCCATTTTGAGAAGCGATCCCATACCGATGATGAAGACGAAGCCGCCGTTTCGACGTGTGTGATGACGGGAGGCGCGGCAACGGGCGCGGCAACCTTTTCGGAAGACATTGTATGAGGGTGAGAAAGTAGTAATTAACGATACAGATGCAAAGTGATGCAATTAAGAAAGAATATACAGCAACAGACGTATCCTTAATTGACCGGACTGTCTGTTGAGTAGGAAGGGGTACGAGAATGTTGATAAAACTACAAGGTGTGAAAAAAAAAGAGAACCTTCAGAACAAAGCAGCGTTCAATTCCCCATGCAACCTATATAAGGGCGAGAAAACAACCGAACGACAGCAATGAAGATAGAAGGAAATATAAAAACAAGAAAAAAAGATTAAAGAAATAAGGGTTGATGGGAGTTGAAGCAAAGGATCGAAGCGCAAAAGCGCGAAATGCACGTCTTGCCCAACTTTTTTGGCGCTAGACCGGAACAAGCTCCAGAGCAGGCTGCTTTAGTCACTTGTCTGCACTTGTATCTCTCGCAGCAACAATCAGCTAATACATCTTCTCTCAGACTCTCAAGGCATCAGCGAGCTGGTGCCATATGGTTGAGACCCGAGACTAGCAGTTTCATACTCTCAATCTTGAATCTTCTCGCGGCTAATCTATCTTATTCTACATCTTCAATTGTCGTTAATTTTCGTGTTTTGCTTCGCCGTTTGTCATTTCCCTCTCTGTGGCATCATCTTCGCGTTGGGAACCGTTTTGAGTAGGAGGCTGTTCTTCTGCAGATTCATCGCTGGGTTCGTAACGAATATAATAGGGGAAGGTCTATTATTACCCGTCAGTATGCCTGACTCCAACAGTACCACGAAAAGCTGAGAGGATCTTACCAGCGATTCCAGGCTCTGTGGAGAGAAGCTCTGTCTTCCGTCTTTAGGAATTTCTTGGACCTCTAGAATCAGTGATGTTGAACTGCTACTCGGTGACAGCATGATTATGAATATGTTTGCATTTCTTGAGGGCTAAGATGGTTTCTACGCTGGAAGGACGAGTACTATATGAGATGCTAGGATACTCCTTCGCCACCTCGTTCTTCAAGGCTAGACTTCCACAGCCGCCGTATGATGCAAAACCGTTGCCACAGCATAATTGGGTTGATCGTCAGTCGAGCTTGGTTCAGCGAATCAATGTATCGCTGGGTGAACTTCTTCTGATAGCGATTTAGAAACACATGGTACGCGGGTCACCTAGAGGAGATGCATGGAAAATTGCACAAGCAACCAGAATGGACAGCTCGATCCTGTAACATGCTCATCGTTGTATGCCTGTAGTTAGCTTATATTGTACTTAACTATGTTCGGTTCTTTTTTTGGAAAGTTCATAAAGTCATGTGATCTCGGCAGATAAGAATCCATTTAGCCGACATCACATGATCTTGGCGTGACCCGGAGACACGTGAAAAGCCCCGCTCTATTACCCCTTTGAGTCTAGCGCATGGCCAACCAAACGCTGCAAAAAAAGAAGCAGAGAGAAAAAGAACAGCCTCAAAGGGAAAAGAAAGCGTGTGACGACTGGCTTTCGAATTCACAACAACGCTTTCATAGCTGGAGTTTGGGAAAGACACATATCCTATTCTTTCCATCGTTGCCCAGCTTAGAAGCATCTCAGGAATCTACAATCCGTCTCTCTCAGTTAGTTATGCTGTTGGGCTGAAAAAACAATGAAGTTCTTCGAGAACTACTTCAACTACGATTATTCTTTCTCCGCCGTCTCCCTGGCGTATTTCCTCCGCTATCCTAATCCTTACTCTCGCCATGTGTTGACCTCCGATGTCATTGACCGCTATGTCGACCCGGTCACCCAGCGATTGCACACCACCCGGCTTCACCTGAAGAAATCCAAGATCCCCTCAGCCATGTTGAAGCTGTTGCCCAAGGGAATTGGCGGATCGGAAAATTCGGGACAAAGCTTTATTCTTGAAACGAGTGTGGTTGACGTTAGGGAAGGCTGGATGGAAACCGAGTCTCGAAATATGGAATGGACTGGTATCCTCAGCGTCATTGAAAAGCAGCTCTACCGTCGATCAAACAGTGATGGAGCAAACTCGAATGGGCCGGTACTTGATATTGACGGGAAAAAGGGCGAATCGACCGGTGTGAAGACGACTGTCATCTTCGAATCTCGACTCGGACAGACCATGCTTGGTCGGGCTAAGAAGGCTGATGGTCAGGCTGAGGATGGTGCTTGCAGGGGTGGACTCCTGGCTTCGTGGTCTACGGCCGGCATCCAACGCACCATTGAACTTATTGGCGTCAAAAGGACCAAGGACGCAGTGTTCCGCAGCAAACAAGGCATGAACGTGGTGCTGGAAAGACTGCGGCATGGAGGCATCGTCGCTGTGGTGGAAGGCATGCGGCACGACCGGGACGGTACCATTGGCCATAATGGGCCCTGGAAGAGAGCCTGGCTTCACGGTGTCGGTGACAAGTCACACAGCTCCAACAACACTTCTATATATGCCGACCATGGAGACGATGATTGACGCAACGAGTTTTCTTTCAACGGCCCATTCCATGTATATATATGGCTGCCACTTCTTCTGACATATTCTTTTTTTCTACCTAGCGAGGCGTTGTTCGGCGTTGGTGGTGAAGGAAACTCTCCCTTGTCATCTACTTTTTACCCTTTGTCTTGTTTCTATTTTTCTTTCTCTTCTCTCTGGTTGTGTTTCTACTTTTTTACTCTCCCCCCTTGGGATTGACAATTACGCGTTCAGTAGGACGCGGAAGCATTTGGGGTTACTACGGACTCTGCATATGGAAAAAGCGATTGCACAGGCTGTCGATGTATATTACACACTGGGTCTGACCGAAGTCGGCGAACGACATGGAAACGGTGCGTGGAATTTGGAATTTAAAATTATACTATAGTGAGAACATTGCTAGGAATTTAACTGCATTGCATTTATCGTACGTTTTTATATAAATCTATGCTGTTGTGTAAGTTCTGGTGGCGTGGAAGAGCAAACGCGCGAGCTCCTCAACGTCACGGCTTTGGGGGCGTTAAAGTCGAGGTCATGGTGCTGGTTATGTAAGCTATTTTCGGATTCCGCGTGATAAGCTAACCCAAAATAGCATCATGTGGCGTCTAAACCCACTTAGCGCGCGTCACTTTAGACGGGCCCCTCGGCGTTGCCGCCCCACAGCAGCATCAACGACCTCCACGTATCAACCTCGGGAAATCACTGAGGCAAGCTCATCGTCTTTTAACTATCGCACTGCATATTTATATACCTATTCAAGCTGCGATTAGATCTATATCGCTTGCTCACTCCCTGCGCGTCTTTCGTTAAGCGCCGCCGCAGCTCCCTCGTTCCTTCGATCCCACTGAATCGCCTCGAGTGCCAGCGTCTGTCGAAAATGCAACCTGCCAATTAAGTGGGATCGAACCCTCTACTCTAGAGCATACTCAGGAATTCAACTCAATGGGAAACACAAGCAATCGGTGGTGTAACAACACCTGAAACTCGAACGGAAGGAACTTGAACCCGCGCACGCGACCGACTTGAGTCATATTACTATCAGGAGCGGACATTTTACCCGCTGCTGAGACACACTATACCCCGTGATCATGGCGGCGGCGTTCGACGAGGAGGATCTTTCGATCCCACTACCCTCATACGGGGAAGATAAACGAGACGCGCGAAGCCATGCTCACCCAGATATGCCACCTCCACCCTCCAAACGCATCCCGCAATTTGACGAGCAATCTCCCGCGACCCTCCGAGACATGCAGCGTTTGGAAATGTATACGACGGTAAAGATGCTAGGCGAGGGGTCGTTTGGCAAAGTCAAACTGGCTGTACACAAGGCCAGCGGTCGGTCTGTTGCACTCAAGATCATTCCACGACGAAAATTGCAGTCACGAGACATGGTTGGTCGGGTTGAGAGAGAGATCCAGTATTTGCAATTGCTGCGGCATCCTCATATCATTAAGCTGTATGTCGGATGGGTTTCATATTTCTGCTATTTCCTAGGAAAAGGTATACTGACTCTTGGATTTATAGCTATACTGTTGTCACAACCAAAACAGACATTGTTATGGTACTAGAGTACGCGGAGCGAGAATTATTCGATTACTTGGTAGAGCGAGGTCGATGCAACGACGATGAAGCGCGCGCATTCTTTCAGCAGATTATTTGCGCCGTCGAATACTGCCATCGCCATAAGATCGTACACCGAGACCTGAAACCTGAAAACCTGCTGATAGACAGCCGCAAGAATGTGAAGATTGGAGATTTTGGGCTAAGCAATATCATGACGGATGGGAATTTCTTGAAAACCAGCTGTGGCAGCCCCAATTATGCCGCGCCGGAAGTGATTTCGGGAAAGCTCTACGCCGGACCGGAAGTTGACGTATGGAGCTGTGGAGTTATATTATACGTCCTTTTGGTGGGAAAGCTACCATTTGATGATGACTTCATTCCGGCACTATTCAAGAAGATCTCGGCGGGGAACTTCCATATGCCTAACTACATATCCGCGGGTGCGGCCAATTTAATTAGGAGAATGCTTCAGGTACACCCTGTGCATAGGATTACGATACAAGACATCAAGAAAGATGAGTGGTTTCAAAAAGGGCTGCCACAATATTTACAAACCCATACCGATGACTTTGTCGCTGGTACTGTCGACCCGAACAAGGCCATTGACCCCCGGAAAATAGCTCCCGGAAAACCTCCGGCTGTGCAAGAACAGATACATCAAAATGCAATCCTCAAGCTGGAGCGGAGGATGGGTTATGGCCGGAGTGATATCCAAGATGCCCTGAAAAGGCCGGAACCCAGCGCCATCAAGGATGCCTTCTTTATCGTTGTTGAGAATGAGATGATGCAGACCAATTGTAAGTTCCCGCATGCTCAAACATCAAATACATGTCTAACTTGTATATAGCACCGACGGATGGTGAAACCGGTGCACCACCTACGGCCGAGGGTTATGACAATACCTTTAGCAATCGGCTTTCTAGGATTTCCACTGCTCCTGATACCCCATCTGCTCGTGATTCTACCGTCACTCCACTCACCCCGTACCCACTGCGCCCTGCTTCTTCTAATACGACGGCAGAAGCACCTCAACCTGCACATCCCGAATCACCAGCCACAACGAGAGTCAGCCACGTTCGCATCCTCCCAACAAGCTTACCCTACGTGCATGAACAAATAATGCAACAGCGACAAGAAAAGGAACCAGTGCATTCCCCGCAGCGATCTAAACAAGGGCCACCCAACCAAATCTCACCGGAGGCCGATACTCTTGAAGGGCATTTACGAAAAGTTAGATCGCCCGAAGAGCAAGCAGCAACGGCCAGAGCTCTCAAGCCCCACTCGCGAAGCCTTGTCGACTTGAATAAGATCCGATATGAGAAACCCGAGACCCTTGCACAGGTCCCGACGCAACCGAGAAGATCACGTAGATGGCAGTTTGGTATCCGATCACGAAACCACCCATATGAGGCGATGCTCTGTCTTTACAAGGCCATTCAAGCCCAGGGCGGAGTATGGGAGATCCAACCCGCCGAAGCTGGTATGTAGGACCCAGTCATGAGTCTATTGATGGTAGATTGTACTAACTTGACTCAGAGAACGAACCAGTGGCACCGCCCGAAGTGACAACAGAGATCCCAACGGTTTTACAACGGCGCTACCCTGACTTGCCGTCAGACTATTATATCCCTAAGGATCTATGGTTTCTTCGCACCCGTCTCTTGAAAGAAGGAGTGCTAGCACCTGGCCCGTCGAGTAGCACCCATAGCAGTCGCAGCGACTTGGCAGAGTTCCGTCGCCGAGTCAGTCTAATGGGTGGCGTCCTACATCCCGATGATAAGTCTTCGACTCCAGGTGGCAGCACTGGTACGTCAGCTGCGTATCCAGCCGGAACCGCAGCGTCGTCCTTGCAATCTCATCCCGCCCTCTTATCATACGGTGTCTGGGTATTCATCGACATCCAGCTCTACCAAATCGAAGCGGGCAATTACATGGTCGACTTCAAGTGTGACGGATACCAGAACGTTATTCGGGTGGAGAATGACAATGGAACAACGGAGTGGCGACCGGTCAGCAAACGGATTCGAAATAAGGAAAAGGAAGTTACGAGCCCGTATCCATTCTTAGATGTGGCGTCTGACTTGGTTGGGCAGTTGGCGGCCGCCGGTTAAGCTGGACTTGGCTCTCTTGTGGCTTTTTTTTTTTGGGTTCATATCATCGTTGAGGGCTGTTTTGAGTAGGCCTATATAGGATGATGGGCATGGACATTAGCGTGTTTTCGTGCGCGTTTTGATGTTTGTGAAATCTACAACTAGTTTTATTCCCCCTGTGATACGTATCTAGTTTAGCTACTGGTGAATATAACGGCTTTTTCTATCTGTCTAACCGTTTTCCTTCCGTCAAACTTTTCTTCTGTTCATGACAGCGCGAGCCCACGAAAGAGGCTTATTTAAGCTTAAAGCAGCCGCCGATCCGAAAAAGCGGGTCTCCCTGTAGTTAGTTAACGAACGTCATACTGTGTAAGCTTCTTTGTGTTTCTTCCTCAATCTCCGAAGGCACACTGCAAAGTTCAACGACTTGTACACAAATCCTCCACGATGGCTAGCCATTCGTATTGCGTACCGTTTAATGGAACACGTCGGAAAACGCAAAAATGGGTTGACAGAAACTCAACATGACGTCGAGAGCCAGATCAACAACGCCAAAACCGGCTCCCGTATCTATCCCGTCCGGGGCTTCCGTTCGGAATTTATGGGATGAAAGGATGGATGAATGGCTACTTTTTTCCTTCTCTTTCTTTCGTTCTTCTCTTCTTCTGTTTCTTATACTGTTCGTTCATATACCATATTGTCAAAGTCGTTGGTGGGAGATCTTACGGCTACAGCATTTCAATTGGTATCAATCACAGCTTAAGGACAGAATACAAACTGCAGAATAAGCCTATACAGCTACCGACAATCCTTCAAAATGGATAAGATGACATGGATCAACTTCGCGTTGCGAATCGCGCAGGTAAATCCACCCACCGCAGAGGAATCATGCTCTATACCGGTGTTTCCCTCCTTCAATTGGCATTCGAGGCTAACGCAATGTGGTTTATCTAGCTCATATTCGCAACTATCACCATGGGTTTGATAGGAAACATGATCGATGATGCGTTCGGTAGCAGCTCTTCTACCGTGAACTACGCCCTGTTCGCTTCGGCATTCACACTCTTGACGTTATTCTACCTGATCCCAGCTACCTTCTTGGAAAAGGTCATGATGCATCCAGCAATCATGTTTATTATCGATCTCATGAACACCATCTTCACTTTCTGTGCTGCAATTGCATTGCCCGCCAAGCTGCATGCCCCTAATTGTGCAAACAAGGTTCGTTTACACTACAATCATTGACCTATGACTTGCCCTTCAAAACTCTTAACTAACTCTCCTCAAATAGGAACATACATTGTTCAACTCAATAACCAAAGGTTCTCCCTTCCCTGAGAAACGCTGCCGTGAGGCCCAGGCTTCTACTGCCTTCTATTGGTTCCTCTGGTTTGCCTTTTTGCTATCTACCATCTTCTCCGGTTTGGCCGTGACCAACCGAATGACCGGTGGAGGAGGAGGCGGCCGTCATCGACGCCGTGCAAGCCGTGGCCATCCTTCCATGTCGCAGGTTTAGGCATCTTGTCGCCCACCTGCCAATGTCGGGCCATATGCTGTGAACAGACACTTTAGCTCAGGTCCATTCTTTAATGGAATCGGATCTGAGCACACAACACAAGTTGATCAGCCACGGGCCTTAATTCGGATGTTGTACGCATTTAACTGTGAATATCCGCAGCATTCCGCAAACTCTACTATCCCCGTCCCCTTTGTTTAATATTCCAAGGCACATCAACATGAAAACCCCATAGAACGATGACCGGGCTAGGGATTGTTCATACCTCTTTGTGTTTCTTGTATAATTTCATTCCTTGACGTCATATTTTTTGTTTTTTTGGGCTTACTCCCCCACTGCAATTTGTTTTAACGTCCCCACCCGGCCTTATTATTTAATATTTATTACCTATTCCTTAATTAGCTGTCAGTCGTTACTATCTGGCGGTTGGAGGTTGGAGGTTGGAAGCTGGAGATGGAAAAATATGGTGTTTTGATGGTTGTCGATATGTGAGATGCGGGTTTATATTTCCTCCTATACGTTGTACGTACATACAGAACTAAAAAGTAGTTGAGAAATTAAGAGTATTAAAAACCGAGGATCTGAGGCATGGATGGAGTTGTTGCTTTGTTTTATTTTATAATTGTATTGTTTGGTGGGTGTTCCCGCTAAAGCTGCACTTCATCTGTGCGCTAGTATAGTTAAGCGGGTGGCCAAGCTACCAATTGAAGTTCCTACATAGCAGCATAGATAAGATGACACGACTGAAAGAGTCTCCAAATTCACTTGCCAGATATAATTGTCTCTGAGACATAATACGCACCGAATGCCGAAATGCTTGCTTATTATTTTGATACAACCTACGAATTGAAACCATATTAAATAGAACCTAATCATACATTGCTGAGAAGCCCATATTACCTGCACTATGGGAACAATAAAGTCACATCAACTCCTTGTGCACCCTCCATTAACGTCAAATGCATTCCCATCTCATCATAACCGGACTCAAAGGCCACACATCGACAATATCACCTTAGTGCTACCCTCCTCTGCATTCACATCACCAACATATCCCAGCGTTCCACCAGCAGCCTTCGCCCAAGCCACGGGAGTTTGAGCCGGATTGACCCCACCAGAAAACACGAAGCTTTCACGTTCACTCTCCTCAGACGGTGCGTACAACGCATGCGCAGCATCCACGTTCTTAACAAATACCGCCTTCTGACTGTAGGAGCTTGGTAGCAATTGAGTAGATTTCAGACTCTTCCTCGTGTTCTGGTTTAGGTACGTCGTGGTGCGGAGATAATCCCCAAACGCCCAAGGAAGCTGGAAGTGGGTTTTGAAAAACACGTCAAAATCACCCGGTGCGATCAAGGTGCTGAACATGCAGCCGAAGATGGCAGTTCCGCCGCCAGCGACGTAGCCTTTGAGTTTGGAGAGTGCCTCAGAGGAATCGCTATCGACGATGCCTGGGTCAGTAATCAGAACGGCTGCCGGGTTATTGCTGGCAAAATAATCAATGGCGTCAATGACGTCCCGAACGTGCGTCAGACGAGTGTTTTCCGCCAGGGAGGTAAATAGCGATTTGTACATGCTGTCCAGGAAACCTGGATCATCGAGAGAGATGATCAGCACAGCAGGTTGCTGCTCGGAGGATGTGTTTCTTGCCATTTTGCTAGATTCAATGATGTGGATTAAATTACTGAGCGAGGATTTGCTGCATGGAAGCTGCATAAAAGCTGCAGATTTGCATGGATGTTGAGTTAAGGTTGTGGGGCGGCGGCTTTTAAGGTTTTGATGTCGTCGTTGCTCCACTTTAAGCTCATCAGAGATATTAAGGTGATGAAGTATTAGAGATATACACATAAATTAGAAAATTATTGATTCTAAAGCTACTGCGAGATTAAATACATATTGTTTTCCTGAGGCAACTTGACCTGGGTGACTTTATGGCTGTGAGAGATTTCGACCCTCTGCGATCTAAAGGCGTTTTCCATATTCATTTCATGGGTGATTGGACCAGTACGGCGGACATTTTTCTCCCACAGTTCGAAAATGATTTGTGGTGTAATTCCGCTCATTTATCTTCCCGGCAGAGTATTTAGAAGGAGCCCTGTGACTCCCGACGGTATAGAACTCGCCGCATGATGTCTATCAAAACACCCTGAAAAGGACACAACTGCATCAGGGTGATCATTTTCTTTTGAGTTCGACCATAATGCCGGCGATAATATGGCCTTCCATTTTCTTAATGACACTTTGGGCCAATTTGTCATGTTAATATTAACCGCCAGCCTTAGATGTAGTGATATAACTTAGGGTATCTGGTGAAGAGACTAAACGGTCTGGCTGCCTTTGAAAGATTGTGGGGGCATCATGGTCGTATTTAGCCTGCGGGTATAGTCGGCCTGCTCACACAATTGTTAAATGGCATAATGCCCGTTCAAAATGAAGACGGCAAAAAAAAATCAACCGGAAAGACAGAGGCTTGTCGAGAATAGACGCGGAGAATATCCAATACAGTCATATTAGAATATGATTCCCTTTGTTGCAAGTAAAGCTGGCCACAGGGTGATATTGGTATCGTTTTTCGTCTTTCGCTTGATATAAAGTTACTGCGGCTGTCCGTCATCACTCTGATTGGGATAGTATATGTGGCTTCAGATTACAGCCCACATAAGGCAATGGTTTATAATTCTGCGCCCAGACTTCACTATACAAGTACTATAAGCATCTTGCATTAGAAGGAAACTGTCAAGGCCCTTTGGTTTTTATGCAATAGTAGTTCCACACCCCCTCCCGTTTGTCCGTACATATCGCGGTTCATACTGCGTATAGAGGCAGAGCTCACTTGCTGTTGGTATAAGCGTAGGGTGGACCTGTTACACAATTTCCCAGGCAAAGACTGACCTCCATAATTTGAGCGTACGTCATTACTACTTTTCGTAGATAATCGGTCTTCCCGTCAGCTATTGGGCGTAAGCGTCCATATTTCTCGTTCTAGGGCGTAATCTAAACGTTTCGGGTATAATTGGTTAACAGATTGGGCCGTTGCCTTGATTGGCAAATGGTAAGCTGGCTTCGGTCGGTGATATGAGAGCGTTGGGTAGACTGTCAAACTCTTCGGCATTTGCAGTAGTTCGAGGCTCGCCTGCAAAAATGCCACAGCTTTACTGTGGTTTCCACACAGCATTTGTTGAATTATTTGAATAAAAACAAGCATTCTAGCATAGTAGTTTTTGAACCCTATCTTCTCAGAATGGTGAATGATGTTATGATACCCTTATAAATAATACCCGAGATGTAATCATACTCGATGTCTCTGAAGGTCACTGAAGACGGATCCTCCGGAATTGGATTTGCTCCCTGCTGAAGGAGAACACTGAACTCGTCGTGGTGTAGTTGGGAATGGAGCGTAGACTATGAGTGGGATGCCGACTTTCCCTGCGAGGGCATTACCACATCGCCTATATCAAGTTGTTGTGCAACTTCAAGAGCTTGTATTAGTGAATGTTTAATACCATGAGAGTTTTACCGATGGTGATTACTTTCGATGGCATTGGTATTCTTCATCAGACTGTTGAAGGAATCGAAATGCGATATATAAGAGTCATTGGTTTATTAGAATTTGGCAAGCGAGGCGGTGAAATATTGTATATCATCGAGGTATTCTGTATGTTGTTGATGATGATACTATCCAGATCTAACGCGAGTTGCTCGCATGCCTCGTTGTAACACGGGCCGGGGGGGTATCATATTTCCTCTTATTCGACACTACCGACTGGTGTATTCAACAAGACAATATCATTTGCTCCCGTATATATTAAGACATTGGTGTTGACGTGCTGAGGTCTTTCAACTGTGGCAAGGGTGTCTCTTCGAGCCGTTTACTTGTGAATTAGTTGATATAAAGAATCCTCTGGTGTCACCCATTCCTCGCTTATGATCTTTGACTGCTTCGAGATCTTCGTCAACACCTACCTGCGAAGTTGGCGGGATATAGGAGGGCGCACATCTGCATTAGAGGAGTCGGTGATGCATCCAAGCATTAAATTTGCTTTCCAATAAAGCTTTATTCTTGATAGAGATGGCTAGCCTGCTTGCTGGATCCGAGGGAAGAGATTGAATAGCATAGCAATGAGGATGCCGGATTGCCCAGCTGGAAATCCAGGACTGAATCACGGCCCTGGGGGATATACCCCGACTCCAAATCGGACACCAGGGTAGAAAAGCTGGGCTTCCGGGGGCGATCAGTTGGAGCCATCTTGAACAATTTCAAGAGTCGAATCGAAGACACTGGGATATTTAAGAATGGAAATCCGGCTCTCTGCTACTTCTTGGGCGAGTGTATTTGCATTTTATTTTTTTGGGTTCACCCGGTGAACGGTGAATGCCATCGTCATCTCTCCTTTGGTATTCAAATCTTTATTATTATACTTTGTAAGATATAATTTCGAATCTTGGGGGTATCTCAAATGAGACCAATGGAATTGCTTCCTGGTTTCTTTTGGAGCTGGTCAATACGAGGCCACTGTGGCATTGTATCGCGAGTGCATTTTCGCAGGGTACTTCCCTCCGTAATGATGCTGTAGCATTGGTGTATCCCTGTTGCTTTCTTGCCTTTTGCTAGCAGCTTCTTGATATCCGACCTGCCAGCAGGTGCTTTGCACTTTGTGGCAGTCTCTTTACTCTATAAACTTTTGCGCCCTCTACGTTCGCTCTGCGATATCAGTCAGTAAGCGATTGGATGTCGAAAGTTATATCGTTCTCGGTATTCAGCTTCGCCCGACCGAATACCTTTGCAAAAGGTATTATTAAATCAGAGATCACACGAGTGACCCGGGCAGGGCTCACCACGACAACCTCAAGCGGATAGATGGAGCGGGCATAACGAGGCGTAGCCCATGGGTATACCAGCAAGCATCTCTTGTCTGGATTTCACTTATTGTCCCAGAAATGGAACCTTTTCGCTCCGGTCGATGAGCAAACCAGCAGTTGATGTACCTTATCCCCTCGACTCAATGAAGGTAATTGCCACCCATCGGGCATATTTCACTCCGTACGCGAAATTACCCTCCGGCGAGGGGCGATAGTAATGTTCGCGGCGAGAGCACATAATGATTGTAGACAAACAGTAAAACAATAGTAATAGTAAACGACGGAAGATACTGGGGAGGAACGGACAGGTGTGGCTTGGGAAATTCGGGGATGGTGGAGACTGGATAAGGGGGATGTAAGGGATGCACGACCTGCGAATGATGGAAGCAACGGTAAGGGCTGCAGCAGTGTTTTAACTAGAGCCACCAGCAGTTGAAAGTTTGAGACAGCTTGACTGATAATTACCGAAAATGTGTCGAACTGGTTGGGGTTGCTTGACAAAATTCCCTAGATATTTGGTAGCAGTGTCATGTATTAAAAAGAACAAACAATCAGCCAATGGGACATGGATTGGATTATTGTCCATGTCTCTTCTCCGCATCTCGCAAACACTTTTAGTTCTTCGGTAACCAGCTAGGTCCATTTTGGTAGAATTACTAGACCGCATCCGCGGTGCCCTGTAACCAGAGTCTCGCAGTCTCCCTCAGACTACAGCGAGATTGTGAAAATCCAGATTCAATCACAATTGTCGGAGGGCATAGCTGTTTATCATGCACAAAGTTTGTGCAATTTTAATAGCTATGATTGGTAGTAGTCACCTGTCCTCGTGAAGTCTGAAGCCACTCGTGCGCAACCTGCAGGAGAGAATCATAGGGTTGCGCACCCCATCTCCAGTACAACGCTGGGCCAATCTGCTGTTCTTTCCGGCTATTGTGCAATATCAAGAGTAGAATAGAGATTTAAGAGACAACAGACTCTAGAGGTGAAGAGTGAAAAACCTACTGGCTTGATAAGGACAGGCAAAGATTTCCCACCAAATCCAGTCATCATGGGCTTTCGTCGAATACATGAAACCCTCAAGATGGGCTCTGCTGTTTTATGGCAGACAGTTCTTCAGGAGATCTCGGTGGAGGTGGCATAGCTTGCGGAAATTTCTTCGCCTACCTTTTGCCTTGAAAACATAAGGGGCATTTGCCGTTGTGGTTTGCTAGCTGGGTCTGCTTCATACAGCACGGACATCGGTAGTTCTGCTTATATGCTGTCGTCCCGCTAATAAACAGCGTAGAGCAGTCTCGATGGTTTGATTCGTTCTTTCTGTTTGCCCGTCGCTAACTGGATGATATGCAGTGGTGAGTGAGATCCCCGTTTCTGTCTGTTGGAAGGCGCTTTTCCAAAAGTCGCTGGTCAATTTCGGATCGCGATCTGTGCCATGCCCATACCGCTATTGCATCTGTTTTCCCGCGGCAATTCTTCTCGCCTTATGATATTCTGGTGTGGGTGTTCTTATGTGCGCATGGAAGCTGTATAATACTTCTATAGTGACTTCACGGCAACTGCCGTCTGGGCTCTTCGTTTTTATTGCGGTCAGCTGCAAAAGATGGCAGATAGACTGACCACCTCACTGATTCGTTTTCATCCTCCACAAAGAAGGAGACGCAAATGACACTCCTGTAATCCAATTTCAGCGGTCATTTAGATTAAAGACAGTATTTCGACTGCCTTGCCGAGGCCCATATCGTCGGCGAGGATACAGGTATTAATATATACCTCTTCCTCTGCGCCTTACTAACAGCACATATGGAGTTCTATCAATATCCAGAGGAACAACATAGCCGATCCGAACTTTGCAGGGAAGAACGTTCATCGGCGGATCATCTTTCGTTTTATGGATCCCTATAAATAATGAATCATCGATATTAGCTCATAATAATATATATTAAGTCTTGTTAATACTTACGGCAGTGTTTTCCTCCCTTGAGAGGTCTGACTTCCGCACAAATAGCTGGATTGATATTTGCATTCCCTTCCAAAAGAGCTTCTAGAAAAGGAATATCAACCGACATGTGTACTGTAATTGGGCGAAAGAAATGTCCTTGCGATCCTGATGTCCAGGCCGTACAAGTAACATAATACTTGGTAAAGCTTGGGTTATTCTTATATCGGTTAGTATCACTTAATATAAATATTTAAAAAGAAAGAGAATTTCATACAGTGCGACGAGTACCGACCCGGTCAAAGTCACCTCCAAACAAGGTACCATCGTCCGTGATGAGGATAACTAGATACAAGTTCTTGTTTGGATAGATGACGGTGCGTTCATCTGTAGCATTTTTTGGGCTGGTGTACGAAAGGGGTGTTTGTCTTTGTCGGAATCATTCCCGACTGTAGGAATGGGCTCGTAACAATTCTGGAAGGAAACCAGTGGCACACTGCATCCCCTCGTTGCTCAGTTTGCCATGCCTGGAAGAGCGTGGCGGAGGTGCCGTCAACTTCCACTCCTTGGAGAAGATTGCATGTGTGTCTGGGGGGCAGAATGTGCGAAATCCTAACATTGCTAAAGACTGCTAAAGTTAGTCTAGGAAGTGTAGAAGTTCCTAACATGAAGCGAATCATGCTTAAGGGAAAAGTCTGGAATTATATATTGTCTATGACTTCTTCCGGCATTTCATCGAAGTGGGTAATCTTTGGATTCTTTCGCCACAAATGGCGATACTCAGATATCTTCGATCCCCAGTAGCCAGACATATTAGTGATGTGCATAGTTCCGCCTGCAGATAGATTTTATCGAATTCTGCAAGGGCCTCTTGCGAGTCAAGGAGTTAGGTTAGCTAGGGAATAGACGCGTTAAAGCAAAGGGATACTCTGAGTGGCGGGGGATCGTTAGCAGACGCGTCCAGTGGCGTCCCTTCAGAGGCGTACGGCCCCGTCTGAGGTGCCAGCGAAACGACCCTGGGGGCCTCCGGCTTCTCCAGGTCTTCCCCCTTGATACCGTGGGTCACCACGGTATCGCGGCCTGACTCGTTCATTTTAATGATGGCGTATGCAATGTGCGCTTTATATTCAGTACACGGTATCTTTAATTGCTAGTGAATTTGATAGCTTCTCGAATTTCGTTGACCAATACCCCAGTTGGCCTCAGGCAGCTGTTTCCCGGTTGGTGTTAAACTTTTGATTGAGGTACTTTTTTGGGGTGGTTAGATTTTGATTTGGGATTATAGTGAGCGAGAGGGGAATATTCGTCATATAGTGGATTGTAGATGTTAGGCCTTTTTGATAGTCTGGCACTGGCCTGGGGCACAATCTTCAATAGACGTTTTAAGGGCTGATAGACTTAAGGCTCCGCCCCAGCCCCTTCCATGTTCACGTCGTCGGCAGCCTCACTCAATGCATTTGACGGGTATCCAGAGTCAGAGAGTTTTTTGATGAATGATCGCTGTAAGAAGGCGGTTCCCTAGTTACTATATCCTTCGGATATGACTGTTCGGAGCTATCCGTGATCTCCGAGTAAAATGACCACCCTTATTGATAGTATTGTTTGGGCAATCGTATAATCGCCCGATAAACTCTGCCGCCCCAGTTGGCTCTGTGAGCATCGCCGGGCGTGGTATCAATTTGGCTATCAACAAAGGAAATACCTTGGGACGGCAAGAAATGTTGCTGCTGGACAATGGGGGGGTAGAGGAGGTAAGAGATGAAGGAGAAGCCGGTTCTTCTTCAGTTGGTGTTCAATTGACTGGTTGACTGGCTCTTCAGCTGGCTCTCCGGCTGGTTGGTCGGCTTCCTGATCGTCTGCTGTGGGTTGTTTTTGAAGTCTTTCTGTCGAGGGAGCTGCTTCATCCTTACGTTGGCTTTTTCTTCGAAAAGCTGCACTGATCACCCGAGCTATCCAAATTAAGACAGGGATCGGAGCTGATGTGGCCACTGTAGATTTCATAACCTCCAGTTGTGATCATTCTGTCAACTAGCTTCATTGTCATATCCCATGCCACGGTGCAGTTGTATCTTGGACATGATCGTTGGCAGAGTAACAACTGCCACCTCGACTGATATACCGTTGGTCGTGGGATTCATGATTATTTGAAACCCCATTGGCGACAAGATATTGACGGCTTCTCTGAGATAGCGTGACGTGTTCCTATAAATATCAAGAAAATTGCTGACAGTTTATTCCCCATTGGTGGTTGGCTGACAACAATAAAATTGCTTTGTGGACGTGTGGTTTCGAGTTCTTGATCGCGTGGGCCTCAGTTTATTCTCCTATGCATGCATCGGTTGAAGGATAATGCTGCAAGGAAATGGCGTGGGACCAGGATAGGCCGCCCCAGTCATTGGTTGCTCTAACAAGACACGAGTTGCTAGAATATACAACCCATAGCATTGGTATGCCAGCGTGTTCTATGAGCTTCGCATAGGATGGGATAGGTACTACAAACTCACGGCCGGAACGCAGGAAACGAGTCGATGGCGAAGACTCTGCATCATCGATAGGACGTATAATAACATCAGTATGCAACAGCGCAAATTGGCAGAGTTCTGTTGCACACATCTTGGCTTCCATTTGATCTTCCCTACTCACCTTCTCGCCACCCCGTATCTTGTCAAAAAGCATAACGAGCTAGGTGAAATGGTTGTCATGTGAGGTGACGCCGGGAATATGCACATTCTCCCACACTCTGACACAAGAATCAACATATAAATCGGGGCTGACCACGCGTGCAACTTGCTCTTCATGGTTTGGTTTTTCCAAAATACCAGGTGAGCAAAGGCCTCTGCTAGAAGCAATATTCGCGTGGGAGGGGTGGGCTACCACACCGGGTATGAAATATATAGCCTCGCGGCTGGCTGACGCAGGTAGGCTCTGAGCCACAGAAAGCCCACCCATCGAGACGCCAGAAGAAACAGCCATATCCGCACCAGCAGCGCAGACCACACAATCGAGTGCTGGGGATTTAGGTAGCTTGGTTTTAGAGCAGTGGCTGGACCCCAAAGGGAAACCCAAATGGCATACAAGGTAAAGCGATCGCAATGTTCCGCACAGCGATGTGCTGTGGTGCCGCTGCTTATGGCCTTTCCTGTGATAAGCGGTTGCAGGTATTTTATACTTCCTGGGCCACTGGATATGCCCTTTACAGGCAACCTGTGTAACTATCATGTTACGAGCCGGTCCAGAGAATTGTGTATGGTTTGTGCCTGATAGACTAATAAATATCGTGGGAAAAAACTTACCTTTTTTCTCCCTTCGCGTGTATCTTTGAATTCGGGAAGGAACATAAGTCTGTGTATGGTCTGTTTAAGCAATTAGATTAGCGGGTGTTAGATATCTAAGTGATATAGCCGCCGTTTGTCGACTTTTTTGAAGCCGTACCGTTTTTATTCGGCTGCGAATGATGTCTCTGGCGGTGTTACATATTTATGGTTCTATTTGGCTTATACCGCCGCGACGTGCGAGACGTCTATGGATAATCTTGTCAATATACGACTTGTGTCGAGCGATTGTGGATGCAATAGTTCACATACCGGATTGAATGTTCAGCTAGAGAGATATATTGTCAGTGACTAAATATTCATATAATGCGGAAGATTGGAACATACTTATAATCTGCTCAGATTTAATATTATTCAAAGAGATAAGTTTGCGAACCAAATTCAAGTCAAGGATAAGGTGTGTCGGGTTGGACCTTGACTTGTTGGACCCAAAATCTATCATCTCGACACTGTCGGGAAGATTAAGGAATAGATTGAAGGATCTCATTTTAAACTTGTCCTTGCTGAACTTCATGATGGAACCTTGCAGCTTCTTATTACTGCCGGACATATTCGCGGATTTGACCGTGTCACCATCCTTCAAGGTGTTGATAGCCTCCAGCTGCTCGAAGAGGAAGCAGAAAAACAATATGCCGAAAGGTGAAACTCACAATCCAAAGGTATGGTTGCTTCAGAGATAATGTAAACCTGGGGGCGTGATGGCCTCTTCTTTTCCAAGCCAGGCTAACAGTGATATGTCTCTGTTAGACTGTTCTGTTCAGAGTCTTTTTGAGTGCGAGAGCCCGCATGCGATCGTATCATATAGTGCAAGAAAAATATTTCCCGAGCGATATTCTCATAGCTGATTCAGCTGAACTTTCTTGAATCCTTCTTTGCCATCTGCCGCAGCTCGCCCTGTAGAATGCCAGCCCAGAATTGCGAAGTAACCGCTTCTGGACTGTTTATGTTGGATACAATTTTATTGACGGGCTTCGTTCACGAGGAGGGCTATCGTGAGATAAGTTGACACTAGTAGGGGGATGCGGTAAACTTATGGCGTGTGATTATTTCTCTATGCAATTAGAGGCAGTCTTCCATCGGATGTTGGACGAAGACCGGGTTGCTTTTAAGAGTATTTATTTTAAGTGCTGCAAGCACCGAACATGATCTTTTGCTGATGGATCCGCAACCATGAAAGGTTTTTGCATTTAACTGCTGGTGTTTCTGCCGGCAGGGAAGTTCGGAGATCATATTGCTGCCAGTTATCTGAGAGGCGATGCTGATAGCTCGATACCGTCTGACTTAAGGGCACTTTGACTCTTGGCCGGTATTAAGTTGATCAGCAAGCGGCCAGGATAAATGTCTTCTGGAGGAGGTTCTAATAAGAACGATGTTGTCCTGGGATAACATCTTCTCTTATACCATTGAAAAACTGGCGAGGGTGAACTGATTGGGAATTCCATCCCTCTTATTGTTGAAAAACGTGCCTGGTCATGGCTAAAGCTTTGAGAGGTTATTTATCCATCTGAGCATTGCCAGGTGGGTGGTTGGAAAGTTCTCAGGCGGGAGGTATACAGGGCGCGGATGTCGGTAGGCACCTCAACATACAGTCAGCATCGAAGATACTTGGTGTTCGTTCTTCCCAAGAGCATCCTTCATATTATTCACCAGTATATCGAGCTCCGATCCGGTCTCAAACAAATTGTTCAAGAAGTCCGTCACCTGCTTATCGATCTTTGATCTGGTGTCAATTCTCTTGTTCAGAAGTTCTGTCATATGGCGTCGAGTCATAACAGTCCCATGAAAGTAAACCGGCTTTTTTTTCTTGCGGTAGGCTTTAGCAATCTTGGGTTTTCTAGTCACCCTAACCTCACAGATCTGAACATCGTCATCGGAGTCGCTATCATCCGAGATTTCGATAGCATCTGTAGCGTTGAGACCTCCGGAGGATTGGACGGTCGGTTCATCATTGACATCTCCCTAGGGATCGACAATATTGTCGTCAGTATCGAGCATGTTGGTTTCCATGTCATATAGTAGTATCCCTTGTATCCCAGTACATACGACCATAGGAAGTGGAAAACAGGGCTTCCCGTCCGCTCAGCCATACTTAAGCCACTTGCCGGGCGGTTATGGGTGGGTGACCACCAGCGAATCCCGTCTGTTGTATATTTTTGCTCACCTTTTTTTTTTAAACTGCTGTCCATATCGTGATAAGAAACGGCTGGGAGAAGAAATATTTTACCCGCATCGCGTTGTAGTGTGCTCTGCTTGTATATCCAACTTCCACCACTATTGTTGAGCACAAAGAATCTAGTTCCGGGTGTGTAAATAACGCGCCGAGCAGTATCTCGTCTGCCCTATAAGCATATAAATTGGGCTGGCGTTCAAATAATTGCAATGCGCCAGGAACATATAGATCAACATAATTGTTGGTGGGATATCGGATATATTGGTTTATTGCTCCAATAACAAGTCTATCGACTGCAGAGCGGCCTGTTAATAAAAGAAATGATTAACCAGAACATATTTGCAGAGAAGGAAGACATTTTTACATACTGGGGATTATGATCCAGTTTTTGGAATAGCTCACCTGAAAACTTAGTTCAGGATCTTCTGTTCTCAATCCTTGGAAGGTCCAGATTCCTCTGTCACTCTCTATTCTCGGGATCCAAAAGGATACCCGTGACAATGGCAACGACACGAAGATGCTCCGGGAATAGATGTTGTAAAGAAGAAACGTGACGATCAAAGTATCCAAGAAGATAAAACTTTTTGAAAGTTGGAAAGGGATGGATGGTGGTATAGGAGAGTATGTTTTGTTTATTCTTATGCAATTCTGTAGGAATTGCGCATGCATCCATAAGCCGGGTGAGCCAAATACTTTCATTATCATCATCTGCAAAGAACTTGCAGGTTTCTTGGAAACTTAGAATATCTTTGGCTGGGAGGTAGCTGATGATATGGCGACGAAGCTCTACGATGACCTAGATCTTCTTCACACGCAAGCACCTCGCCCTCTCGAGTGAAGTTCCATGGCCATAAAGCGGGAGGTTATTCCGGGTGTATATTATTTTCTCAGGCCCATGAGGTAGGTCGAAGCGACAGTCCATCTTTAGCTTTTGATCACAGTGACAGCAGGGGGCAAAATTCATTAAACAGCATGCCTTTCTCAGAGACAATCCTCAACTTGAACTTAAGAGTCTGACTGGACTCTAGTTGGTGGAATTCTTGCGAGAGGTGAACATCCAGAATGGAATAGAGATTGTGGTTGTCCGTGAGGAAACTCATAATTTGGTTAAAGACCCCAGATATTGCCTTGCTCTGCTCTTCTTTAAATATCAGCTCCTCTCTACGCCTGAGTTCTCCGTTTTCTCATCCTGGATGAATCGAAGATACATCTCGTGGAATAGGTTATCCGAAACAAAGGCGTGCCTCTGGCGACTTGCCAGGAATAATGTTTAACTTCCCAACTGCTCTGCTGAGGTATCAGGGAAGTGATGAATGGGCTCTGTAGATGAGAAATATGCCACGCCGAACAACAGCACGGCCGGTGTGGTAGTGATTAGCTGCTTTGCATGCCCTCATCGACAACTTCAGCGAGTTTATCGTCGTGCTCAATTATCTTGGTGGATTCGCCTTCGTCGACATAACTTTCCGCAATAATACCCATATTTAATGTGGATGGTGCACGTTCAGCTGCCGATCCGATCAACCTAGATCTTTCAAGCCTCGAACTACCCCAGCATGCTTGGTCGAAAATTCTGATTAATCCAGGGTCATTGTTTCCAATAGTGTATATCAGCAAAGTTGGCGATTGCCATAGTCTCCAACTAGTTGGTAAACGAGAATCAAGAAGGGAGATGATTTTATCTCTTGAGATTTCGAGAACGAGAATATCTGGATCCTCTGAATATATTGGAAAAAGAGATAATTGAACAACAAGATCCAGATGTGCAAGTTCAATATGAACAAAATTCAAGTCTTGCTCAACTAAAAGTTCACAAATATAATCCTTTATTAAACCGAGTTGACGTGGAAGATCTGTGTTGAAATAATGGACTGGAAGTAAAAGCTTGCTTTGCCAACCAGTGTACCCCGGTTTATGGGCTTCAATCACACGGCAGATTTTACAGGCATCGGGGAATCCGTGGGTTGCCAGTATGGCATCAATCTCTGGATATAGCGGTAAGACCGCTTACGACTGGTCCGTTTTTGATCACGGAAAACCCCATTTTCAAGTATAGTGGGATATAAAATGATGTGCCTTTCTGTGCCGACGGCAGCTATCACACAAGCGGGTGCGGATCGTGCGTCCTCCGCAGGAAGAGGGAAGGCCTGGGCGTCCCATGGCTGAAATGCTGAGTATCCGTCTCCAAAACCATGATGAGTCGTACTTTAACCATTCTAGGAACGTACGTGGCAATCCCCACTCCACTGGGTTCGGGCGTTAGCCAAAAGGCCATATCTCGATGGAGTTGCGCGTGCCTCTGCTGTAGTGCTGTTCTCAAGAACTAGCCAGACATGTCTGGCGGATCCATGAATGGCAATTGAGTGCTGTCACGTCAGCTAGCCGACAGAGAAGCGTGCAGTCGAGGTATTTTCTTCGGGTCGTCATACTCATTCCGACATCACAGTCCTCCAATCCTCTCAAGCCTAACTTTCAAATTTTCGAGTCCGATATTGTCGTAAATCGCTGGATAACGAATCTCAATCCATTGAAGCTCTGTAATGACAAAGTCGTAGCCCAAATCATATTTAGATTCTTGCGACGAGCCGATGGCGCAGGGATAGTATTTTTCTGGGATATTCGCATCTTTAAAGGTGTGTTGGTCTATGGCGGATGTGGGAAAATCTGCGAGGTTGCTGGCAACGATCTTGCTCTTGAACCAGACTCGATCCGGTAATTTGTTCATACAGATTTTGTAGTTCTGGGCTCTTTTCCTGGCGAAACGCTTCATCTAGTCCGACTCTATGAATTATAAAGCCTGGGATACCGCGTCACTTGAAGCCCATATCTCTGCCCCGTCGCTGCTGCTAGTGCATAGCCCTCTTCCTAGGGGCCTGCTTAGCTTCGTCCACCTCAGGTCCTCCTTCCAAAGCCTCGCATCCTTGACCCTGTACTTCTCCAGAGCCTCCGACCTGGCCTTGCTTCTCGTTGTCACACCCTCAACCAACTGGCGAAAGATCTCCCAAAACCATTCCGATCCCCTGTATGACTCTGTCCAGTCCCCCTCTCCTTCTGCTTGTAATATCCCCACTTGTATCTGGGCCTGAATCGGTGCGCTGGGCCTGCTTAGCTTCGTACTCTCAGAGGAGCTAGGAGCGGTTATGATTATAAATTTTGAATGTCGCCCTTTATGGGCTTCCTCTTCTCGGACATGTTGATGACGCTCTTCTAAATATTGCTGCGCCAAGAAGACAATAATGCTGGGATCGGAGGATGTCTGGTGTGCTGATTTTTGAAAACCACCGGCTTCTTGATCCAATCGAAACCAAAGCTAGAGCAATTCTAACTAGTGCAGGTTCAGTTATCACTTCAAAATTCGCCACTGGGTAATTATTTGGGAACCATAGAGCTGACGATGTTAGTTAGCTAGACTGCACCATGCGCCCAGATCCCAAGGATAGACCATACAAGACTGTGAAGCGCCTTCAAATCTCTCATTGATAAAGAATAACCTTTGATTCGCTATTCTGACTCCCGAGTAAGGGTGAACCTGCCTTACAGCCTCGGTGGATGCTTCCGTGGTTGTGGCTGCACGGTCTCGGGGCCACGAGGGCAGGATTGGGGATACTGAGGAGATTCCATTTTGATCTCCTATTGTTTGTTGGAATGATCTTGTTGGCAGGAATAACCAAGGAGATAGTACTTCTTGAAGAGGGGAAATGGGTATATGGTGATATATGAGAGTATATGGTTTTTGTTTGTCCGCAATGAGGCAGGAATAGCAGATGCATCCACAACAAGATTGAGCCATAGAGTGTCGTCATCTGCAAGAAGCTTGCATGTTTTTTGGAAACTAATAAGTTCCTCGGCATCAAGGTGGTGAGATACCTGGCTAACAATCTCGAGAGGCAATGGGATTGACATCGTAGGATGCCAATGGTTCGATTACAACCACAGCGCAGCTTTCCGTATCCATCTGCATTGCTCAACCCTCAGATACGCTTGCCATTGACTCAAAGACGAGAAGGGATTTGGCATCTTCAACTAGTATTTCCCGCAGATCATCAAACATCAGCGGGACCATAGTTTCGTTTGGATTATATTGAAGATCTGTTGTCATTTCTTGAAACAACTGACCCCATGTGAGGAGCCAAGTGAAAACGTACCCTGCCCACCAGGGGAATGTCTTCACCGTGAATGGTAATTATAGATATGCCTTGAAACTGATAACGTTGGTTCCAAGGGCTAAAGGGGAGACGCGATACCGGAAAACCGCATCTACCACAATCAATGTAAAACTGCACTTGACTGCGTAGATATTGGTACGAGATGCACGATGTTTTTGGCTGTCGCCTGTGCCACTAGATCAGTAACAATCTAGTTGGGTCAAAGAAGCAAAAGTAATGGACGAGTTGAGTGTATGATCGGCTCAAACAGCTTTCCAATACCGTGCATATTGTGCGAATAGCTGAAAAACTCGGATCCAGAATAGCCTGTGGCTACACCGTCCCTAGTAAAGTTCCATCCCCAACACGGTATGGCATTCCAATAGTCCTTGTAGGTGGATTATGTTTCTTCTCCCCAACCCTTACAGAGACAGGGAGGTTCAAGGGATAAGAGACCAGATCCAACACATGTCGAAGATTCAGCTTTCTGTAGAAAGGAGATAAGCTAGACCTGCTGTAAATTGTATTCTATGTTCCCAAAAGGAGATAACTATCTGGAGCCTGCCCTGCATCGCTGAGCGGTCCATCCAGACTTCTCCGAGTCTAATACTCGTGAAACTGTTCCTTTTGTACTCAGGAAGACAGAAGCCCCATTTTGCTTCATCATTCTGACTATATTGTTGAGAGCTGGTCCGTATCTCTGGAATATCATGCTTCAAAATGCTTCATGGTGTCCTTGGTTTTGGGAGTAGTAACCCGGTCTCCAAAGGTTTGGTACGCCTGTGCCTTTGTTTTAACCCGCGATGCATATCTTCTCGATGTCTCTCTCTGATGGTTTTCGGTAGAAAGGTGGAAGACACAGGGTTCCAGTTATGATGCTGTTCGCGCCCTCAAATGCTGTAGCTAGTTAGTATTTCGCGTATTAGCGGGGGTATTTGCTGACTTTATCGGAGTCGTTTTCTCGGGCACATTGGCGGGATGTTGTTCTAGGACAACATTATCTTCCTTTCTTCTTTTCGGAGAGGTTGACGGGTTGTTTTTCAGTTTGGGGAATCGATTTACCAGTGAGCTATTCTTCCACCTTGGCCCAGTTCCAGTCAAAAGAACCACGGATAGTCATGGCCCACCATTTGTGTATGGCAGGTATCTCACACACTGAATCCCGGACTCCTAGCAAGAAGGGTGACCTGGCATATGGGATGACCTGAGGTTGCTTGCTTGCTTAAAATATAGATACATGCCATGTTGAGCCGAAGAAATAGTCAAGGCTGCTACTCCCTTCCCCTCATGAGCGCACCCATGAGTATAGCTTAATACTTGGTTCGCGAATTCGCGACTTTATATGCGCATTCGACAAGACTAGAAGAAGTCAAACAAAGACACAGATAAGCCAGCCATTTCCGTCCATAGTCTGGCTCATTGCTGTACCATGGCTTTGTAAAGGTGAGGCAACACATTCCTTCTAGCTGACAAGGATCGTTTATAAACTTGGCCTGATGCAGGTAGGTTGTAACGGTATGAGTATAACGACTGTGAATCGTATTCCTCCAGAATGGGTTCCCGGGCATGTTGAAATCAGATGTAGCATGGATTTACCAATTTTTATCATGACGGCCTCGTAATTTGATGAGTGGCCCCCAGTATAGGTTAATCGTTTTAGGAGGGTCGTTGGAGGAAAAAAAACCTTGGAAACTGATGGCCAGCAGATCATTGGTGACGCCTGGTCCGCAATCGACGCCAATTCGTCCCGGGACGAGTTGGTCTCCGCCGGTTCCTCCGGATTTAAATCTGACCAGAAAATTGGCCGGACTGCAGGATTGTTTTGTTGAGATCCCTTCTGTGTCCGTGAATTCGCGTTGCGCCTGAACACATGTAGTAACAAGAAGATACCTCGACAAGCAAACCTATCAGGGAAATGTCATGGGCTAGACACCCTTCAATGTCATTTTTCGGCTTCCGAATGGGGCGGTCGTTCTGGAATGCTTCGACAACATCACCTCATTCATCTGCGTCCATGTCGTTATAGATACTCACGTATAGTTTCAAGCAGCTATACTCCTACCATAGCCAGAATCCCCCGACGATGTATGCTGAACCGAACTCCGCCCGTTTCTGTACCAATGCCGCTTATGAATGGTTAAGCATTCTTTGGAATACATAACATCGGGTTAAGACTCTGTCCCTCCTCTTCCCGCTCCGCTATACAAATAAGCGGCGAGGATGATGTCCTACTCGGTGTCACCTTGGTTCACTCGTCTCTCAACAGGTATTGCGAAGTCGGTGGTCACTTAGGAGCTATTCACAGATGGAGTGGCTCAAATACTGCGTGCATGAGTAATGGGAAAGTGATATATTGACGCTCCACGGCGTATGGGCTACCTGTATGGAGCCGTCCATCCATGCTCGTCCCTCCCTTTCAGTCTCTCACTCCTTCCAGCTTAGCTTTTCTAGTGCTGAAGCTCTTGCTCTCTGACCACTAGAGCCAGTGGAGATCTGGGGCTTGCTGATCTGTCGAACAGCTTCGAATATTTCTGCGTCAGATGGCTCCTCTGCCGTAGCAGGATCCCGGATCCCTCTTGCTGGCGCGGAAAATCTGTGGTTTAATGCGGACTTTCATTTCAGGTGCCTCGTCCCGAGAGTTTAGTCGACCAAGCCAGCACCTTTGTCTTTTAGCTAGTAGGCGGCAGCGGTCCGTTGCATTCCGACCTTGCAAGCTTCAAGATCAACCCATGTTAGCTCATCCGCTTCCACTGCACGGAGGTATTTATCCAACTTTGTGGAGAATTGCTGATCCCAGACCTGGCGAGATACGCCTGAGTACCATACTAATAAAGACTAAAGGATTTTGTTTGAATCTTCTCATGCGACACCTCCAATTGTAATCATCATTGGAAACATGGATCATGGCGCTCAGCTCTATCCTGATCTGGCTAAATCCCTTCTCCGCATTATCCAGGATGACATAAAATCCCTGATTCATGGGTTTTAGTGTTGCAATTTTCCCATCAGCCGTGGTTCCGCCAACATTGAGAACTCTTGGCCGCTGGAGGAATATAGATAGCAAGGGTTGTTATAGCGGCCCCTGCTGGCCGCGAACTTAACTTTATTTGTGGATCTCATTAATGGCTTTGAGAAGCAATGAAGGTACCGAATTGGTGTATTCCCGAGACGGGCGGAGTGGTGGTGGTGGCAGTGAGATCAAAGAATTGTTAATGCCGATTGGGCTGGCTCTTGAAGAGTTCACATATATTTTCGCACATTTGACCGACAGTTTATCCAGGGAGATTTCAGTTTCGATTTCCTCCCTTTGTTATTGTCCGAGTACTTATCGTCTGAAGGAAGTGTGCAAAGACACGACAACGCTAGATCTCATCCTCCCGGCCTCTGCAGGCGCCCAGACATACCCATTACCGGAGGGCCTTCTCAGACCAGTTGGGACAGCGTTGAGCGCCACCAATATATCTTAGAAGGTGGTGTTTGGCTCTTGATTATGCTTCAACTATCGGATCCTCAGGCTTGACAGCTTTAACCTTGACGAAATAGACCTAAATCCGGGTATGGCTCTTCTGTTTGTTCGTTTATGAACCGTTGAAATAGGCGAAGTGTGACTTTTTCCACACCCCCATGTTAGCATCAAGAGCTTTGTCCTGTAATGTGAAGGAAAGATATGCACCTTTTCGCCCACCGAGTCGGTATTGGAGAAATAGTCCTTTTCTCCAGTTTTTGATTCTTTGGTAGATATATAGGAGAATCGAGCGGTTGTTTCTCCTCGAAAATGTTGAACTAGATGTCGGACCTGTCAGTTGTATAGCGACATTTCCAAGGCTGGTCCCGAGCGCATCTTTGTTCTTTCACCAGTATTGGGAAGGCCTGGTGCTGTTGCGAAATAGAGGATAATGGAAGGTACCCTCATACATATCCAATGATCGATAAAACTCGTCTTGGTAGGGCGACTCAACAATTTGTTCTTGGCCTTAGTTTTAGCGGTAGCCCTTGTTCGTTTCTCCTCCATAGGACTGTTGCCTCTGGGGGTGGGGCTCTTGCCGGTACCTGAGCTCTCCCCCAAGTTCACCTGAGCTTCGTAGTAGCTGGTGGGGTCCGCTACCTGTAAGTGTACATTTGCTAATCCTTGGTCGAGCTCGTCCACAGGGCCAGCAAATAGAGAACCTTAAGCTAAGCTAAAACAACCTAAAAGGGCCTAAAACGCGACCGACGAGAGCAAAACTGCCGCTGTGCTGGATCAACGAAGATAGGGCGTCCCGCACAAGTTTTTGTAGCAAACTAACCGATGCTTAGCTTGGGGTAGATTAAGGAGCGATTTGCTTGGTAGGCTCATGCAGCAGCGCTGCACCAATTGGATATTTGGCGTTTCCGGCTCCAACCGATCTATATGAAGATTGCCGACGTATCATTTTCTCTCCCCATCGATAACTCTGAATGTAGAAACCTGGTTCCCACTCCAGCGATGGTTATGTGCCCATTTCATTGAAAACTCATTGAGGTGTGGTCTGACGTCCCCAAATTTGACGATATTTGTAAGGACAAATCCCCACGGCTCGTAGCTCACCATTCCTCGCCCGGGTGGTCGTACAGTAAGTTCAACGTCGTTGACGACTTTATGTGCCAGTGGATCGAGAGAGGAGGAGAAGATCGCATAGATATACGCCGATCTAGATTTCCGAAAGAAGGGAATGGTTTCTCGCCGCTAGTGTTTCGATCTTAGTAAATCTTCAGCCTGGGACTTAACTCTTAAAGCAAGGAACTGTATTTCGGGGTCCAGGAGGATATGGCATTGTTTAGCTCGGCCACGACGCCTGGGGGTGACTTCTGCAGATTGTTCGCGATCTGGCCGGTATTAATTGAGCCCGGCACCCTGTACTCATAAATCTTTGTCATCAAGGTTTGTCCGAGTCGCCAAACCCTCCCAATGGCCTGTACGGCGATGGCTTCAATTAACGGTGCATCAAAGAGGTGGACATTTCGGCAAAGATTTTGTGAGTTGAGACCAGCAGACGAGATTGAGCAGCTGCACATAAAGCCATGGTCTTGTTGCGTCCCTCCGTGAATGTTTGAATGAGGCGGCTGCGCTCTCCCACATCCAATCCTGCATGCAAAACGCGCACATCTATACACTACTCTTCTTGGCTAATGAAAAGTAGAGCATTGACTTGGGTGTTGTGAGATGAGCATAATGACAATGCAACCTTCGCCTCGTCCCTTTAGGCAACTTACCCCAAGCGCGTTGGAAGTGTCTTAATCTCCGCTCAAGGGTTTTCCTAGCCTGTTTCCATCGAATTTTGCAGGGATTTTTGAGACCATTGTCTGTCGTCACAAGGCTCAGGCGTGCCATATCGCTTAATCTCAAGGCAAGGACTGGCGTTTTGCGACGAGGGGGGTTTGATAATCTGGGAAGAAGGAAGAACTGATCATGACATCAGCACTGTCCGCTGAGTGGAGAAGGATATCAGCCGGCCATAGATGAACTGAAGGCGGTCAAAAAGCCCAAGCTCTAGGAACGATACAGATTCTGATGCTAGTTGCATGGCTTTACCAAGCTTTTAAAGCGTTTGTCGGAAATTCAACCGAAAAAGCAAACCGGGAGAACGTAAACAAAGCGGGCAGCGTGACAGCGAGCCACAAAGGGAGAGACTAGATAGTCTGATTTTATAGTCACTTGCCCAGATCGCAATGAAAACAAGTGACGCCAGGCTTGGGCCAACGCCTTTCGTGATATCTAGCGAAGTGAGGATGACGGAAGCTCCTAAGGCATCCAGGATAATATCCTGTCGAGGTATGGGGTACGCGTCCGGTAAGAGCTTGTCATTGACCTTCCTCAAATCTACTAGGGATGAACTTGGTATAAGAAGGATAGTCATGTATTATATTGACCGGGTATATAAAGGACACCTCTAGTGAAACCAAAGTATGTGGGAGGATATCGGGTTTGTATTGTGCCTAAACAGCTATGTTGATATAAGGAGGTTTCGGTTTGGATGACCGCGTAGGCATGGCTGGCGCCAAAGAATGATATTGATATACGATAACGGGCTGGTATATAAGGGAGGGAGGGTGACGGCGAGCGACCTGGCTGGGGCAAGGAGGGGGGGATCGGGCGATTTGGGGGTGCAGCTGGTCCTTGTACGGGCTGATGATCATGACATCCTCCGGTCTTATTTGATGACCATCTTGCGATCAATGCCCGTACAGCTCGTGCAGTAAATCTGCTGCCACCCCCACTTGGGACAAATTCTTCCATGATGGGCTTGTGTGATCCTGTTTCGCCTTGCCAACAGCCGGCGGTGGTGGTGGAAATCGTGCCACTACTGCTTCTGCTTCTGCCGCTGCCGCTGCTGTTTCTGTTCCTATATATAATAAAAGGGACATAATAGCATAAAAAGATGGGAAGGTTGGAGAATGGAGAGGAAAGGGAGAAGGGAGAGAACGAGAAGGGTGGGAAAGGAAGGGGTATATATAGACGGCGGGAGGGCAAAATTCCTTTGATCACTTCCATCAAATCACTGGTCTTGAATCACTGGCATCGTGGCTGTGGCTGAATTTCGTGACTGTAAACAACGGATACAAAGAGAAATCATCACGGTTTGCAAAATATTCATTGCTTTCTATTCAATGAAAGCCGATAGGCATCATTATTTCTAGAAACATTCATCACTTTGCCAAGGAAACTGGTTATGGTAACCACCGGTCCATTAACGGGGTATCAAGTCACACATGGAAGAGGGCCGTGCCGGGTATATATCTATTCATGGATCAGTAGTCTGAGAAAATGGAAGTGACCCGGGCTTTTAATGTGTGACCGCGAGGATCTAAATGAAATATTATCTCAAGCTGGAAAATTTCTTTCATGAAGCGCGAGTCAAAGGCCAAAATGATGAAAATAGGTCTGTGATGGTGGCCACCAGGATTCTCCCGATGCCAGTTCTTGAATAATAATATGTCACTCCAAGGCCGTGTGGGCATTTATCAGCCGGATAGTCAATGGATAATCAGCGCGGAGCTGTGGGCGTTGCTGAACGCCAGCTGCTTACTGTAATGGAGCTTTGGCGCACTTTTCGCAATAGATAGTATTTGTAGATGCCTGTCTTAAGTAAACAGCACATAGTACTTGGATCCCATGATCCAAACCCAGGCTTCTTACAACGTGGAATTCCTTGCCGGAGCCGCGACTGCTAACAGCGTTGCCTCATAGTTTAGGTCATTAAGAGCGGTATTTGAGGGTCTCAAAAGCTTTTCACTCCGAGAAAGATGAACGGTGGCCAACCAGCGGTGCTTATCATCGATTGTGGATGCTCAAAACTCGATTGCTGGTAAAGGCTCACAGAGTAGAAGTGGTTTATGCATTCCCGGTAAGAGTTTCATCCGAAGAAAAGATGGTGGAACGAGCCTACGAGAATTAAGCTCGCCTTTCAGCTGTGTCCAACGCTGAAAGAGAGCTCTTTCTCTCATCATGAGTTTGTGGTCGGTGGTTCGGGGTTGTTTTGGCGAAGAGAGATCGCGTGGAACAGGCTCCACTCTTAGGGCCAAGGACTCAGCCTTCTCCCAAACCTCACAAAAAGGGGCAGCAGATTTCACCAGCACAAACCATGATCTAAATATAAACCACCAAGCCACGATCCGGAGGCACTTTTTGGCGCATCCACAAGACCATTCCAAAACTAGTATCGGCGCGAGTTTCATGCAGACACCGATTGGTAGCGGACTTAATGTGTTGAAATTAAATGGGGGTGCCAGCGTGGGAGAGGAGTTGGCCTTACCCAGTCAGGGCCCATATACGAGAAAAACCAGCCATGCTGGAGGCCGAGCGGTTTACTCTTGGAAGGAAGGGCGCTGAAGGATGATCACTGCGGATGATATCGCGAATCCAGATCCTTGAAGCGCTGAAACTCCATTTAGAGGCCATTTACTTTTGTCGTTTATCTTTGGCGGTATCCCACTCGCTGAACTGCTATTTTCCGTGTTGATTTTCGAGCTTTGTACATATATCAATCAAATATCTGTGGTTATCCATTGATCCAACAGCGGAGATGAGGGCCTTCCATACAATTGTCGCGTCCTGCTTGGTGACCGCATGTGCGGCTGAATTCTTTGAGGTCCGGGTAGAGACCGGTGAAGACAAACACAGTAATGTCGTGGTTAAGCTTGACGAACTACAAGGAGCCCATCGTTCGTACCACCCAAGCATATTCAGCGTGGGTTAGAAACAGAATTGGCTTACGAGATGAGGTAAATAGGGAATATAAGAAGCGGTTTCGGCGCATCGGTTCAACGAAAGGACACATATTGTCAAGCCTTCAGTGACCCCTCTGGACGCGATCAGCTAGGCGAACCATTCAGCAGCGGAAAGGATGCGGTATTCACGGACTCGGATGAACCGGTGCAGATCGGGTCTATTCTCTGCTCTGAAGACAAAGATAACCTAGATGGACCAGCATCGAAGGCGGGCTGGTTGTCTGATGAGGACGATGACCCGGACAAGACGGTGCGACTTCAATTCAGAACCGATTTTAACTCGTTCACCCAGGACAGTGTGCCGGTGGGCAAGGTGGTCGAGACAGGTACGTCCTTCAGAAGGTATGCACTATGCGGGCATGACATGCTAACACTAGTCGCGTAGATGAGACTGATCTCGGAGACGAGGTCATTGAGGCCATGGTAGTTTTTGCAACAGGACTTGACATCTCAAAGGTTAGCTGCCAGCTGTTTGAGGATGCTGAGGGTAAAGAGAAGCTGAAGGGGGAGTTTGCGAAACAGGGGGTGACGGTGGGAACGAAGGCGAAGACCGTGAAGTCCGTCAAGTGCGAGATATAGTACATAGTCTGTACACATGCATATACATGTACATAGACATATACATAGACATTGACATCCATATATTCATCTCATCTCCTATATCTACTGTGTATGTACTTGTCTTCGCTTTCCCTTTTGGGACAGGATCGTATCGTCAGCTGACTCAGCCTTGTATCTCCACGTGATTCTCAACGAAGCGCTCCTATTGGCCCGAAGTCTCGTGATTCACCGCGTCGGACACCCAAAGCGGTTTAGCGGCGGGGGTAGCAGCGCCTGTTTGGACACTCCGACTGAGTCAGCTTTCTTCTTCTCCGCGAAACTTCATCTTCGTCTTTCTTCATCTTCACGCCTTTTTCTCCTTCTTCCCTCCGCTTCGTCCTGGTCATCCTTGTGGTCTCTCGACAGTCATCATCGCCATAAGTCACATCATCGTCTCACAATCCTCTTTTCGCTCACCGACTCTCCCATTCGTCTCGGCGCGTTTCGCAGTCTAGATAGATCTAGACTAGACTAGACTAGACGCGAGCTGTCTCTCAGCATCACGCTGTAGGCACAAGGGATTCACCAAGAGTATCAGAGCCTGAGGCATTCGAACCTATCTTATAAGCCTTAGTAACAGGCCAATTCGTTCTCATTCTCTCCTCGGCCTTGTTCTCCGTATACTCCCAGCTTCAACCAAGCCGTGGTGACGTCCAGTTCCATCCGCTGGACACCGTTTATACCCTCTACAACAATTCATCTCCAGGACTCAGTTCAACACCGTCGCGCTGCATCAATGGCTATCGAACCGACTTATACCACTTACCCACCCTCGGAAGAGCATATGCCAGGCAACATGGAAGCCGACAATGCCCAATTGGAATCTTGGATGGCTGATGTCCTTAACCAAGATCTTCTCTCAACCGACCCTAGCTGGGATGATTTACTCAATTCCTCGCTTGACTCCGGCTTGAGCCAACCTGTGTCCGCTCAATATCATTCCGAATCACTCCCCGACTTCCCCTCTGACGTATATGACCCTGTGGACCCTCTTTCTCTGAACCCCCTGACTGGTACCGACAACTTTGAATTTGTCGATCAGTTTTCCAATTCTACCTCCTTCAACTTTCAGCCAGCACTCCCCGAACAACAGCAGTATGCTCAGAGCGAAGATGATGCATTCGCTTCTCTAACCAACGCTTTCCCAACTTCCGTACCCCAGCCTGAAGATAACTCCCATCAGGTGTTCGACCAGGTCGCTTCTGCGTTCAAAGACCTTGCCCGTGCCAGAGCGGCTGCTGATCCGCGGAGAATATCTAAGAAGCAAAAGCAACGAGATGCCACAATTGCCTTGTATCTAGAACGATTACGTGATACCTGCAACGAGGCTGTAGCAATGCTAGCTTCTTCAAATGATAACGAATATGATACCCCGCAATCCAATACACAGGCATCCAGTTTCAACATGTCTTGGCAGCAAAGCTCCGCTGGCGGAAGCACTCTTTCGTCCCCATACGAGACCAATTTGTCGTCGAGTCGATGTTCCCCCGAGAGTGTTCCAGAACTTTCGTCTGGGAGTCAACATACGCAAGACCAATCCCTCCCCTCCCCAACCGCTTCTCCAGCCCAGCCACCAGCCACGGGAGGCGTTGAACTAGTCATGGACTTGAACATGAATACGGCTACCAGCCTTCCGAGAAAACATAGGCGGCGCACCCAGGCGCAAAGGGAAAGGTATCTTGCTGTAAGAAATCAGGGAGCTTGTGAAAAACACAAACGCCAGCATAAGAGGGTAAGTAATAATATTAGTGTTCATCTAGAGCTATTTGGCTAACTTTGTTACCAGTGTACTTGCATCGATAAAGTTCTCGCCACTACCCCTGTTCAACCAGCGTCTACCGTCCAATCCAAGAGTGGAGTTGGCCGGTGCTCGGTTGGAGCGGTTCCGTCTACCCATCTATCCGTTTCTTCATCATCTGAATCAAGCATGGCTCCCGACAGGCCATTGCGTGCACTGTCACATAAGAGGGCCGTGAAACTATGCCCTAGTGGCCTCGCACCGACGCTGCACTCGGGTGTTGAGCTACAACAATCAGCGAATATGAAGGCGTCAGGACAATTCCCAACTATTGCCGTATCGCAATCAAGTGAGAAGCCTGGCGTACCAGGGTTGCTCGCATCCAATGTCAAGAAATCTCATCCTATTAACCCAGGAACTATGAGGCTGAGACCCGAGCGTGGAGGCCAGCATGGAATGGGCGTAAGCGAGGATCGGGATCTAAGCATCAGCTCACAACAACGATCCAGCAGCAATAGCAGAGTATATCACTCAACCGAACCAACGCATACTACCTCGGGCGTTGATTCCGGGACCTTTACACACTTTCGCCGAAGAGGTGTTGGAGTACGAGACGCGGCGCACAATACTGAGCCCGTTTCATCGTCCAATGTACCTATGGATTCACGAGCACTCCGACACAACACCGCTTCTAATGAGGGTAGATTTGGCTTCTACCTATCGTCTCAGCAGCAACGCCAACAATGCAACCACACGAATTCCACGTACGGTGTAGCCGCGCAGCCGTGCGACGTGAATACCGGAAATGCCGTGTATGGGGTATCATCATTGATTCTCTTCCATATAGCCATGCCCAACCAAGCTACGCCCACATATGAGCGCTTGGATCACCATCTACTGAAGCTTGCGTACAATTGGATAACCAATCATGGCAAGCTAGGTGGTCAGCAGCATAGTTTCACGCTATGGTGCTTTATCTGGATATCGCTGCTAGTGATGGTCAATATCTTCAAGGGTGTGTTCCAATAATTAATATGGCGTGCTGCCCCCAGCAGCCGTAATTCTGGGCATTCGATTTCCTTACATTGGTTCACCCTTTTCACTGGCATGTACAAAAGCGATTTTCTTTATATCCTGTTTCTAGAGTTTGATTACTTCTTTTGTTTTTTATACCAGTCTAGCGTTCATAGTTATCCAAATTCAAGACCACCACTTCTATCTTGCAGCCATGCAGCCCTTTGTTTCATCTCATTCTCAAGCGGATACTTTGCCTACAAAAGCAACTTTGAACTCTTTAAACGCGTGGACACGTGCTAAGAGCAGTTAAAGTCGCGTCAAACTCAACAACTACGACATGCACGAGATGAGAGTATGCATAGAAGCCCTGCGTCACGCAAAGTGTGCTTGGAACAATACTCTATAGGCCTCAGAGATGTGTTCTTTTTCTCTATATAATGTCCAAATTCAAGATACACCTACATAAGATATCCGAACGGGCTAACTACATGAAGCGCGATGATATTTATATCATATCAAAAGCCGACACTCACTACCCCTGAAAGAGCTCTGATTAGCCTGAACGATTTGGCTCGGGTTCTTTGATCCAGCCATCGGCTTGATTTATCTTTTATCATTATACCCGTATACCAGCTTCTTGTATCAGCTAAGCTGAATTTACTTCACAAAGAGGACTCCGTTTTCCATCATGGGATGTTTTCATGAGCGTTTCTCGCAGGAATTACCAGTTGAGCTGCCTTGCTTCCCCACAAAATGTCACCGCTCGTGTGAAAAAGAATGCGCGACAGATATAGTTCTAAGACCCGGTATGACCATAGTTTGCTCCTTTATCAAGAACTATATCCCCTATCGGTATTACAGCCTAGCCAACGGACTTTTTGAATAAGCATTCAAGCCAACAAGGAATATCCATCGTGATGGTGCTGAGGCTTATGGGTGATAGAGTCAGGGGTACGGTGTACGGGATACCTACAATAGGCATGCAGTGTCACAAACGAGAGGAAGTAAACGGACTATCACCATCCAATTCATCACCATACTTTTGAACCGCTGGCAATGTGATAATGCACGTTGAAAGAATATTTGCGGGTAGTCTGACAACATATGCGCGAACGAACCACTAATGGCCAGCCTCAAAGCCTCCAGATTTCTCCAGCTGCGAATGAAATGCACCTGCATGTCTACGGAGTACGGAGTATTTTCTTCTCATCTGGGGACGTCCAGTTTCCAACTCGGCTGGTACGTACGCCACCGGCACTCGGGGCATTCGTCTGTATCAATTTCGCCCAGCACAACGGCCTAGAGGTGCGATCGAGTATCTGCACCTACGGAGATTCACCATGCAGCTAAACCCAGGGCCTCCTCAATGGTGATCTTGGAATTGATGATAGATCAGATGAGCATAAATACCAAGTCAATTCCCCCCCGTACCCCTGATCTTCGGTACAAACCAAGTCCACGAAATTTTCCCCATCAAAATCCTCCAGCTGATCTTCTGTCATACCCTACTGTTCGTATTCGATAATATCCAATCATGCAGCTTACCAGCTTTCTTCTCCTTCCACTCCTCATGGCGGGTATGGTGGCTGCCACTCCCACTCCTACCGTTCAGAAAAAATACTGCAATAGCCTCTGCTCTAAGGAGTTTATAACCACATGCCCTACTGGCTTTGTAAGTTATGGATCGTTTTGTTCTTCGTCTATTTCTCGGGTATTCAGTTCAACTTATACTGATCGATTGAATTAACTAGGCCAACATGAAGAAAGTAAGTAGTAACTACACTTTAGTCCTGAAGCTGTGCCTTTGCAGAATCAGCTTAACGGTAACTTTTCTCAGGGCAATTGCTATGACTGCTGCCGTGGATAGTCGACAAAAGCCATTATACAAGGTCAGAGAGCGTTCCGAGCGGTTGGGTGGTGAGACGACAAAGCCCACTGTTTCTGAGTTTCCCAGGAGAGCGATAGATGGGGGCATATTGCTAGAAGGCTACGACCGATTCCGTAATTGTTAGCGGTATAAAACTTCGTTATTAGACAAATCAGGTCATTTCTACCGAATTTTTTATATCTCCCTCCATCAGCTCAGTTATACTCCACAAGCTAATGGCTTCAGGGAGTCTGTGAATAATAGCCATCATTTGGCGGGTGGGCGTCTCTGGGCCTTTGGTAAGACATTGAAATCGCGGCTGGATCATCTTGAACCGTTTGTCCATCCGATGTATGTAGCACACTTACGTGTCTTGTGTGACACTGAATGATGTAAGACATATTTCTTTCGACTGCCAAAGATCCAGGTATATCCAATTAAAGAGGAACGTCTGCAGAAATGCTGGATAATAACGTCCTTCCTGCCCATCCTTCGTTTTATGCTCGTACTAGTGCCCGGCTACCCTCTTTGTGACAGGCTCAGCCATTATCAGCAAATGCATATGCATACACGGCTTGAGCAATAATATGTGACGCCCATCAGTATGGTTTAAGCCTCCCACCTTAAACTCCTCCTTGGTGGACTGTTCTTACTTCAGCCCCAGCGCCCAGATCCCCTTTGACCATAAACGTGACGCCCAAACCCAATGGTCTAAACTTTGGGAAGATCAACCTATCGGGATTCGATCTCAATGGTGGTATCTGCGGTGTCAAAGGATATGAAGCTGGGATAATTAACAGAGTACCTGTATCTATACCCACTGCTTCTGGATGGCCGTTTCGGTACTAGACAGCCGACGCTCTCAAATACCCCTATTCTGCCTTCAGGAAAAAGGGGCTCTCTCGTGATAACTGGATTAATACAAGACATGCCTTACAAGGTGCTTCAAGCGAACTTGCCAAGTGGTGTCATACGACCCCGGGAGTATGATTGCTTGCGGTAACCCTAAAAGCTGTCAAAAGCACGTCAATTTAAAGATCCAGCCTCGTCATGAAAAGGTTGTTTTCGATTTGGAGGCTACAAGCTACTGCTTGTATATCAACACATCATTATCGGCGGCACTCCATATTGCCACCGTTTTCATAGCGCTGGAGCCTCCATCTTGTGATCTATGGCGGAATTCCTTCTTCTGGAATGTTGTTCAACGGAGCACAACATGTTCGGGTCCATGCTTTCAGCCGTGGATGCCCAGCATGTAGATAGCATGGACAAACGAATGACGTGTGACTTGGCTGAGCGGTCTCACCGTAGACGCATAATTATATGTGAAAGATTAACTGCTCTTGTGCTCCTTCGCTGCATAAGGAGTTCGTATCAGATAACAAGATTGAGCTTTGACTCTGGTATAAAGCTCAGATATCTCATCGCTGCAATTTTGATTCGAAATTTAAGCGAGATGCGCATATATATATTCTTACGCTGTCCAGATAACTCAACTCAAAGGGATTCAGTACGACTCTGGCTCAGTGTCAGGGAATCCAGACTTGATGAAGATCATCTTCCATCTCAATCTGGGCTGGCGTAGGATCCGAAGCTGGGGTTATACGAGCCCATAAACAGCATGTTGACGGGATAGATCTCCCAGATGAAGCTGGGACAACGTCTTCCTTCACCGTTCTATCATCCGTTACACATCCCCGCATTCATGTCTGAAAGATGGGGTGACTGAGCTAGGCTGGTTGGAAAAGGCATAAATAGCGAGCTAACCCTCCGCTAGAATCTCTCAGTTCAACCAGCGTCAAAGGGAACCCAATCCAATTACCCATAATCATCTCGAAAGACACTTGGTCATAACTTTCCCCTACAACCACCATGCAGCTCACCAAGGTTATCCTTATCCCATTCCTCATGGCGACAATGGCAGCAGCCATCGCCCCGCCAGAGCCAGTCGAGGCAGTGGAGGAACGCGATCTTGTCAAGCCCCAATGTGACAAAAGATGCGATCGCAAGCGCCCCCGTTGTCGTCGTGGCTGGGTATGCAGCTTATCCAGTGTTCCACACGTTTGATCAAGGTCAAGTTGCATAGCTAATTCGTTTCATCCGCAACAGAAAGCAACCAAGCAAGTAAGTAGTGACCGGATTTCAACCTCTTCGGTCCTTGAACTCTGCAATGCAAACAAATCTTGCTGTTAACCACAATTTTCTTAGGGACGATGCTGGAGGTGCTGCCGTGGCAAGCTCGTTGCTGAGGAGGAAGAAATGGAAGAGTAGACACACCTTCCGTGAACTGCTCTCACCGGACAAGATTGAGATAGGATCAAGGATGCCGTTTCACTCAGCAACTAAATGGCAGTAGTAGATTTCAGGCAGTTCGGAGAGAGCAGCGGTGTGTAAGGGGGAGCGCTACCAAGGAGCACTATGAATATCTGCACTTTTCCTCCTTCGTTTCGTTTCGTTGATATGACCGTTAAAAATGCCCCAACCTCAAGGTGTCTTCAGCAGGACAGATCCCAATGTCTGAAAATCAGCTCTCTAAGCATCAATCGATAAATGGAGACATATTCTTTTGGCAGGCCCTCATCTACTCGATTTTCGGCTTCTTTCTCAGCACATATTCCTTGTAGCACATATTAGCAGCGTACCAGTGGACAACGTTAGGGTCCCGCCAAACCTGTACTTGATATTATGTCACTTAGGATAAAATCCATTCTTTGATCATGCTCCTTGTCTTGTTCCCATGCATCCTCCAAATCCCCCGAGGTGTCATTGTGGTGTTGCTGAAGGATGAAAGATGACCTTCTGGTGATCCCAAGCATTGAGGCGAAGCTAAATCCGACCCGCGCATCATGAGGCTTCGACGAACCAGCGGTAAACAAAACGGCTGACGGGAACTTACCAGAATTAAATAGAGTAGCCTGATATTGAAGATTGGGAGGCAAGTTGGCATCGTATTAGACCACTACCAAGGGGTCATTGATCTTTTGGTCTGGTTGGTTTCTTTCACATCAGAATCATCGAGTAGGACGAGTGGCATTTCTAATTAGTGGCAGCCTGCCGTCAGTTTGGCCTTGCTATGCTTCTTCCCGCGCTTCACAAAGCAACCGCTTCGTTCTGTCAAACCGTCTTCGTCATGTGAGTTAGATGTGTATCCTTGTTGAATATGTCCAGGGCTTGCTGGCTGGTGGTAATTCTCGCCCCGCCATGCTTGTGTGTATCGACATCAGCTGGAGCAGACCATGAACCCGACCATTGTGGAACAAACAGCTTGAAGATATGGCACTAACTCTCGCTTCTAGACCTGCTCTTCTGGTCCTTACAGTATTCACGGGCTTGTTCTATGCGATGGGCGACTCTTTGTCGCAAACGCACATCGAGTATTCGACCGTCGTGGGCTATTTTATGCAAGATGACCCGGCCACAGATCCAGATACGTTTGATTTTGTAAGCACACGTTTTTATCTACCACTCAGAAGCTATCGGTCTGATGGAGATGTAGGCAAAGTCCAATTTTGGCTTGATAAACCAACCGTATGATCAGGACAAAGATTTTGACCCGGAACATATGAAATCCCAATGGTCTCGCTTTGAAAATAAAGTCCGTTCATTGAATGAGCATGCTGCGCCTGATACACAGTTCAAAGTCCTCTTTCTGGGGAGACATGGTCAGGGCTACCATAATGTGGCAGAGAGCTTCTATGGAACACCCGCCTGGGATGTATGTACATTACCGTGCTGACCTGTAGCAATGCTGGTATATACAAGAAAAGTGTACTAACGATGGACTATTATTAAAGTGCTATTGGTCCAAGCTAGATGGGAATGGGACGACATCCTGGGCCGATGCTCATTTGACAGAAACCGGAATCGAGCAGGCGGAGTATGTTCGTGATGCATGGGCCGCGCAGATGAAAGATTCCATCCCACTCCCACAGACATATTATGTTAGCCCGCTGGATAGATGTTTGTCGACAGCAAATGTCACGTTTGGGAAACTGCAGCTCCCTAAAGAAAGGCCATTTATCCCAACTGTTAAAGAGGTATGTAGAGTGGAAAGCGGAATCAGGTTGTCTCCCAGTATAAATCTACTGCTAACATACGAGCAGAACCTCCGCGAAACAATAGGCATTCATACCTGCGATCGCCGCAGCTCTCGAGAGTACATCCATAGCACATATCCAAACTACACCATCGAACCAGACTTCTCGTTCGCTGACCGACTCTGGAAGAAAGAGGAGCGCGAGTCAAACTCGATGCGCGACGCCCGGTTTAGAACATTGCTAGATGACATATTCACACACGACAATAGTACATTCATCTCGTTGACCGCTCACAGTGGTGCGATTGCGTCCATCATGAATGTTATTGGACATCGGAGGTTTGCTCTTCAGACCGGCACGATGATGCCAGTGTTCATTCGGGCAGTGAAAAAGGCTGGAGCAGGGCCTTTGATTCCGCTGGACCCGCCGATAAAAGCGCCGGAGTGTGAGCCAGGTTCAATGGAGCATTTTGGTTTAGAATAGATTGGGACATCATGTTTTGGATAGAAGTTCGACGACGAATGTACTATTTTGATTAAAGCATTTATACCGCCGGGCTAAGAAGTCTGTAGGCTCACGATTTTGGCCATCGACTCTGCTATATACGATGAGAATGAGTTCAATCACTCCAGCATTTGTTCAGCCGTGGATATCAGACCCAAGGCGCCAAGGCGTAAACTGCTTGGGTTCTCCACAGCGGCTGAGCCTCCTAGCCCCTTTCCAACAGCCTCTCAATGGTTGGTAAGGATCGAGGATCTGTCAGAGGATAAGACTCGCATGGAGACGCCCCATAATTTCATGGGCATCAAGAAATAGTTGTCTGCCTTGCACAGTCGATGGCTTGTGGGCATATTTACTTATATCTTCTCTGCGCCCAGCAGACAAACGAAATAGTAACAACGTGAACTTTACCCTGGGAAACCCCTGGCGAAGCAATTAACTACCACCTTCAGACCAGCATTTATCTAAGCAATGTATTTTTGTGGCAATGCTAGAAGGCGTGCGATGCAGAGAAAGGCAGAAAAAAAATGGTTAAAAAAGTGGCAAAGAGACCACTGGCGGCAACTCCCTCTGGGAGTACGAGTTAGATGGAATCTGCGCGTCCTCTTCGCATCAATCTTTCGTCGGGATTCCTTGAATGAGATGGAGAAACCTTCAGCCGAATATAGCTTTAAAAGCCTTGTGAAGGTATCGGATGAGAAATTCGAACCAGCTCTAGAACGACACGGGAGACCATTGACAGCTAGCTCTTTAGAGTCCTTCTCAACACCAGATTGCTTGGAGCTATCACCTCCGAAATCCAAGGCAAAAAGAACAGAGGCCCTAGAGAATGCAGATTTATATATCCAGCAGACAAAATGTCCGCTTTTCACTAAACTGCCATTCGACCTCAGACGGATGATATACATTGCTGCTCTAGGAGGGAGAATCATACACTTCATCGACTGGCCGTCGAAATATCAGCCATACACGACCTGTGCCAAAGCTGGCTACGGCTACCATTGGTCATCCCTCCATTATTGCTGGCATTTAACAGACCATGGAATCATATGCACAGTTCCTGATGCCGCTTTGCCTATAACCGATATTTTCGACCAGAAAAAACCGATATCAGCATCGGGGAAACAGTCGATAACACTAGCCTTGGGGTTGGTGATGACCTGTCGACAAATGTAGGTAAAATAAACATCCCAACAGCAATGTCTATTTCTAATACGGGCTAGCATTCCGCATAAAAAAAAGCCACTGTTAAACCCAATTCTAACTGATGTAGATACTCCGAATCGATAAACCTCCTTTATTCCCACAATGAATTCAACATAGGGGGTTACTCGAAATTGAGCAATCTCCAGGCCCGTCTACCCACCCAGCGCTGGAATGCCATAAGATCAATCTCCGTGACATCCATCGGTCTTCATGAAGGGGGCGATTGGCTCAATCTCTCTTTTCTAAAGGGTCTACATATCCTCCGCGTTCGCATCTCCCTCCAACTAGGCGCTTCGACCAGGGCAGATGCAGTGTGGGAGGATCAGAGGTATATGCTGCTGAATGCGTTCCAGCCGATTATGAAATTTGATTGGCCGAGGGTGTTTGAGATTGCGATTCCGCTGCTCGAGCAGAGGCATTTGGACATACTGACGGAGGCGTACCCGGGGGCACCGTTTAAGTTTGTAACGGCGCATTGCTCTGGAGAACTACCACCCGTTGAATAATAGAGGAGTGGCATGGTATAGTATGGTATGGTGGGATAGGGTTATGTGTTGTATCTACGAAGTATCTTGCTATTCATAATTAAGACTCGGGGAATCAGGGAATAAGCACAACGTCAAATGAGGAAAGTAGCAAACAGAACGCCCCCAAAGGAAAAGCGAACCATACAAAGAGGGAAGAGGGATCAATCGTGGTCAGCAATCAACTCATAGCCACCCTCACTCGGCAACACGCGAGCGCTCATATAAACAACCACCCCATTAATAAAAGCCAAACACATGCTAACCGTACACATTATCCACGAATCATCCAGCTTCCACCCGGGATAAAACCGGTCATCATTATCATATAAATACGACTACCACAGTCAGTCAGTCAGTCAATCGCCCTTTCTCAAAAGACGTAAGATAAACCCCAGCGGAAGGAATTAACTCACCACCAACGCCATACCACCACACTGCACAATTCCAATCAACACCAAAAACACCGTCAAGATCTTCCACCCCGTCTCCCGCATCTGTTTCCCCCCGGCCAAAATCACCACGTACGTCATGATAGTCATACCCTGCAAAACGACGGCAAACGACATCAGGAAGCCTACGGATTTCCACATCGAGCAGAATGTGCGGCCATCGGTCCATAGAGATGTTATTCCCATGTTTATTCCGGCGGGAGACAGAGGAGGCTGGGAAGAGGGTGGTTGGCAGTCGTCATATTGCGGGAAGTCGTCGCAGGTATGCGAGAGGGAGGAACAGCGTTTCGTTAGGCCGTAGGTCAGGTAGAATTGTGTGCCTGTGGGCTGGTTGGAGTTAGTTCTATACATATATCATATACACCCCGCGTATGAACATAGGATGGGTCATGGATGTACCGTTTCGCTATGATAGCTAAGCCATCGCGGGACCAGGATAGACGCGAGCGTTAACGCGAATGCTAAGAGGGTAGGATGTTAGTCTTCATCTCTAGATTTATATATGGAGGGGAATACGTACAAACCAAGCAGGCGAAAAACGAGGCAGAGTAAACAATCGTCTTGGTGACGAAGCCGGTATAGTTCCTTCGCCCGTCCCCGGGCACTAGATGGAAGTCCAGCTTGAGATGTTTACCACAACCACAACTGATAAAACGGGTTGAACAGCGAGTATGCCGTAAATCTCGAGGTAGAGACAGTGATATAGGCAAAGATAGAGGTTGAGAATGAGAATCAACAAGAAGATGAAGTCGAAAGAGGAGAGAGAGCGAAGTAGAGGTGGAGAGAGGCAAGTGATCTGTGTATGGCGGTGTATTATTTACCTTATCTCCACCTTATCGTGCAGAAATATATGCGAGTGTATCGTAACGGGATGTACGACCGGGGCGGAATGACGCATGACCTTTCTGGTGGTACCAGGTACCTGAAAAACATGGTGATTCCACATATAAACCCAAGTATTCTGTACCTAGTGCAGGGATTGCGCAATGAAAAAGCATTTATTATGATTATTCAAGTTATTCATACATCTTTGATCTTCGTCGCCGTCCAGCCTGTATTAAGTAGTAAGTGTATTATAACGAAGACAAATCAAATCCATTCCATCATCATGGACATCAAGGACAAAGGAAACAACTCAAAGAAAAACGAAAATAGGAAATGTAAAAAGAGGAACTAGGATCCTCTCTGCGGCGGCCGCCCGGCCTGCACTTTGTTTGATATCCCCCAACCGCCAACCTTTTCTTTCTTTTTTTGGTCCCTGTCAACGACTGAAAACAGGTGAGGTAGTTAATGAAACGCGTAAAAATAAAATAGAAGAGAGGCGATTGTTATTGGGATGATGGAGGCTTGTTGTTTTCAGGTCGGGGTTCCGACATGATAGCTCGAAAGTAGTCGTTGCTCTTTGGGGCTACCGGTCCTTCTGTACCTGCTGGCTTGCTGGTGGCATTCGAATCGTTGGAAGTTGTTGGCTGAGAGGGCGCATTCCTGGCGGTAGTGACTGGGCCACGCTTCGTACCGAGTCCACCCCTTCGTCCACCCGCTGCATTTTGGGCAGGTCGACGGATGGGGCCGGCTGGCTGTAGAATCTTGTTGGTCTTCTGTCGCTCTTTGCCTATTTGTATTCGGTCGATTTTTCGTTCGGCACCTTGTTTAAGCATAGCTTTTACGCTGCCGACATGAATGGACCGACCGGGAGCAATCTCACGGCCTTCAAGAGCAAGTGATGCTTTGCCTGCATCGCTAACATCAGTAAACTCAACTATTGCTCCTTGGTGGTCTGGCCGGAGAACAATTTTCACTATGGACCCGTAGGGTTCGACCAGAGTGCGTATACGTGAATCATTCACAGTGTCAGGAATATTCATCAGACCCAAGGTGCGTTTCGATCTGTCACCGCTGCTCTGCTCAGGTTGACCGGCGACTGAAGACGCCGGCGTCGAGCCTGCCCTGCCGCCGTTTCGCTCAACCGCGGGGGATTGGGATCGATCAACTCGCGACACAACGGTGCTTTGAATTCGTTTTGCGCCCACATGGGTACTGGGGCGGACAGTGATCTGACGAGAGCGAAATTCTTTGCCATCCATTGCCAGGGCCGCAGTTGCTGCATCCTATTTTCAGTCTTAGTAAGTATTCTGCCTCCAATCAAACAAGTAAAATGCGATGGTGAACCAACCTTGGTGGTGAATGCAACAAAAGCAAACCCTTTACTCGACCCATCAGCCTTGCTGGGTATGCGTGCAGACTCGACGTTGCCGTAGGCAGTAAAAAGTTCAACAAGATCCCCCTCCGTTGTCTTCCAAGGAATGTTGGTGATGTGAACTTCGCGTCCTTCCTCAAAAGCACCGCTTCGCTCTTGTTTGCGTGTAGGGTCCGAAATTTTCACCACGAGTTCCAAATTTTCCCCCACGGGCTTCTTGTCTAGTTCCGTGGCGGCATATGCCGATGATGAGGATACGAACTGTACATAGCAGAACCGCCGATGCGTGTTGAACTTGAGTGATGGGAACCGAACCTCGACGATGCCTCCGTACTATTGAGTCAGTCAGCGTTATGAGGAATGATCAGACAAAAAAAAGGGTCAGTACATACGGATGAGAACAGATCACGCATATAGCCCTCTTCAGCCGTCGGTGGGAAATTTGCCACAAATAGTGTCGTCTCAGCTATTGGTTCGACTGTGATTTTATTTCCTTCGAGGGGTTTCTGATCCTTGGTCCCTGCCGACACCGCATCTTCCTTCGAATCAAACTCAATGAGAGCAGAAACGGTCTCCTCGCCGACAGGTAATAATCTCAAGGAATTTATTCTCCCGCACTAGTAACCATTAGCATGAAGAAATCTTAAGATAGCTAGAGAGAGTATCATCAATTACTTACATCACGAAAGAATTGTCGAACTTTAACCTGGGCAATGTCCCTGGGAAGGTTCTTTACCATGACACAAGCATTTTCCCTGTCTCTCTTTGGCTGAGGCTGAGTTTCTGGTAGCGGGGCTGCATCGTAACCCATTTCAGCTGTGTCTGGCTTACTCTTTTTGACGGTTAGACCGTTGACGTCGGCAGCACTGTCGCGCTTCCGTTTACCGCCAGAGCTAGAAGATTCACCTCCAACCTGCTGCGCCTCATGTGCTTGGGGGTGAGGGGGGTGTGCGGCCAGTGGAGCTTGGTGTTGCTGTTGCTGTTGTTGTGTTACCAGGGCGGCCCTCTCAGCTTCCTCCCGGCGTCGTTTGGCCAAATGTTTTGCGGCCTTTCTAATCTCAATCACAGCTAATTGAAGTTCGTCGGCGTCTTCGTAGTGCTCACAATGAGCAATATAGGTATCCATGATCTTCTCAGGCCAGTCCAGGTCATTTCGCTGCATTGCCTGCTTCATAACAGCCGTGGCCAAGCTAGGATTAGGTGTTCTACGGGACGCACTTGCAGAGCAGTCGCCTTGCGTAAACTTGCTCCAACAAAGTAGCTCCCAATTGTAATACATTATCCAAAACTCGTAGCTGTGTCCATGGCGGCGAACTAGCCCCTTGAACGTTTCTCTAGCACTATCCCAGCTTCCACTCTCACTTAGGTAACGAATATAGATACGTTCTAGGCGGAAAAGAGGGTCGTTGGGGACAGCCTTGTTATCCTTATCACCCAGTTCCTGCACACTTTCAATCGCGGAACGAATCCCAACTTCAGCAATATCCCAGCTCTCTTCGGTAGAGTCGGCTTGAAATGCTTGTCTTCTTAGGTAACTACACCATGCCATGTGGAATTTCAGGACCTCATCAATGCCAGCCGCATCAATGAGCCCGCTGTTCGTAGCTTGATTCTTGATTGCAAAGATGTCCGAAAAGGAGTGACCAGCCATTTCCATGCTTATAAAAAGCTGGGACCATAACGAAGCCGACCAGGGGCAATGCCGAGTTGCACGCTCGATTGCAGGGATGGGAGAAGCGGCCATCCGGCCATGCATAAATTCGTCGATCAAGAACATGACGTATTCATCCCAGAGGTTCACGTCGGTAGGGAATCTAAGGATCGCGCGCTGATATAATGCAGTCATTAGTTCGAGATGCAACTGTGGACGTTTGCGTTGTCTCGATGACTCCCATTCAATATACTCGGCAAACGTATTCCACTCGGCGGTACTATCTTCAGAAGTTGCAGCTCTCTTCAGAGCCAATTCTCTCATCTCGCGTTCATTGTATATAGCTTTTGCCTCAGCAGCTCTATTGTTGGCGTCGACCATCAAATTTTCATAGTTGTTGTTATAGTAAGTTGAGACAAAGTTCGAGAATAGCTGAGAAGTCTGCTCCCAAGTAGAGTGAGGAATTTGCAGTCTGTCTTCGAAGAGGGCGCGGAGGTGGGTGATATTCTCTGGGGACGGGGAGGAGGCAACATCTTGCAGAAGAAGCTCTAGATATCGGTTGTAGACCATAGAGCTATCGTTGATACGCCACTTGGTCGCCTCGACGGCGGCTCTCCACACATTCAAAACTGATTGCCAGCTAAACACTTCGCGTCCCACTCTTTTTTCCTCCTCTGACCATGGGCTTTGGCCCTCGCCAGATGCGGAGTTATAGAGGTACAGCATCCAATCACCATATATGATCCATAGCCTTGTGCTGCCATATTCTTCCTCGACGGAACGCCGACAAAGTTCCATGACGGCTATACGCTGCTCGACATCACGAGCCAGGAGACTCTCATCCTGAATCCATTCAGCCCACAGATCCTCTCCGATAGCGAAAAGTTTATCCAGTTCCTCCCTCGCAACTCGAAGGTCTCGCAGCACATCAAACTGAAGCGGGTCACCCCTCGATCCGGGAGATGAAGGTGGATAGACATGATCCACGAAGCCCTGATGAAGGAGCCGGATAAATTTGACGCGGTCTTCGTACGCGTGGCGATTTTTCTGAATGTTTTGCGAGAGTTCAGTGGCGGTCCGCTGAGCTTCTGTGTTCAAACATGTATTCATGAAATCTGTTCGTGGACTTTCAGCCCTGCGACCGCCAGTTCCCCTATCGGTAGAGCCTCGATGGGTCGAGGGCTGTCGGGGAGCGTACGGAGGGTGCATATGTTCGTGTTGTGGAGGATCACGGGCGTCTGATGCTCGAGCACCCCTCGCCTGAAGCATAGGGTTAGGTGTGGATCCCTGGTGAGGCTGCATGGCGGCAAGGTCTGCGAGTGTGTCCATTCCCGGGGTTGACGCTTCTCGACTGGGACGCAAATCCCCAGAGGGAGGCGTCCGACTGCCCTGCCCAGGCATAGGCCGAATGACTGGGCTACTGTTCATCATGGCGCCGCTCAACGGGGAATGCTCTCGCGGCTGAAGGTTGGCTGGTACGGGACCGGCATTAGGGTGAGGGCCATGAGGCTGGGATCGTGGCGGAGGTTGGGTGTGTGGCCGCTGTCGTGGTTGCGGAGGAGGGGGCGCCTGCACGTTATGTGCCGACTGGCGAGGTGGATCGGAGTGATTTGTGAGTATAGCTGAAAGGTCCATTGTCAACGGTGTAGACTGCAGGAGACATCAAAATCCACGTAAGGCGAAGAGTATTGTGAAGTTGAGCGATGGAAAGAGCGATTTCTCAGGAATAGAGTAGGCGTAACTCAAGAAGTAATATCGTCGTCGTCGGGAACAGAACTTTCCATTGCACCACTTATACACGGTTCAGTTATTCGAAGGAGGAGGAAAAGCAGGCGATAATATCTAGAGGCAGCGTTTTAGTGAGCAACCAGATATAAACTCCCAACGGCGTCTAATGTGTTTTTATCTTCCTTTATGCCAACTGCGAAGATTGCGGTCTTGTTGAACAACGTCCACGCGTGAGGTGAGGATGTCTCTCGATCGTATGGCGACAAAAGAGCAGAGAAGACGATATCGCAAGAAAGGCTCACTATTTTCTCTCTTCTTTTTAGGAGATGAGACAGAAAAGAAACTAACCCTGGGCGAAAAAGAAAAAAAAAAGCAGACGGGTTAACGGAGGAACAGAGGATGGTTGTCGTCGGGCAGATCTTGCGACTGGGGCCAACTAGGAGACAAAGCTCGGGGGACAAGCTCTAGAGCTGAGGAGAGATATCAGGAGGCGGCGAAGATCTGAAGGATTGTGGAGAAGACACGATGCCATGAGAAGAACGAGCAGGGGGAGTGAGAGGGCGTTGAGAGCGAGGGAGAGGGAAGAGGAGAGAGAGAGAAAGAGTGTTTGATTGAATTTGGGTCAAGTGGGTCAAAGAGCGAGCCCGCTGCAGAACCGCAGTTGAGGCTAGAAGGAAGACCGCATCGTCAACTAGAGATGAAAGATGAGAACGATGAGGAGTAGTAGTGGTAGTAGATGAGAGAAGAGAAGAGAAGATGAAGAGTGATGAAGTTGAGGTTGGGAGAAAAGTGAGGTTGGCGATGATGCGAAAGACGAGAAGCAAAAACGAGGTCCAAAAGCCAAAAAAGGACCAAACCAGGCTTATCCTTGTCACGACCAATCCGACTTGTAAATATCGTGTCTACGAGTCGATCTTCATTTAATATATATATAAGTAGATGACGAGGAGAATCTTTACACAGTCATGGCTTTACGCTTCACAGAACTACGCTACAGCGCTACGAAGAGATATACCGAACACGAGGGTCTTTGTTCACTTTGTTAGGTTATTATATGCACCGACTTGCATCGAGTATCTCTAACCAGGCTTAGACAGTACATCGACACCATCCTACGTATGAACACCATCCCATCACCACCAGATCATCTGCTAGCGCTGCGCCGTCGATTTCATGCAGGCGGGATATTCTTTTTCCACGTCCACGTTATGTTCATGACGTCATGAGAGAAGAATGGGCGAGACATTCACAGAGAGGAGAAGGGAGAGACAGGAGAAAATAGAGACAAGAGACAAGTGGAAGAAGGAATATCTCTTGTCATGTCTGGCTGCCTGCATATCAGACGGCGATCACCGCCACGAACTGCTGTCAATCAATGCCATCCACGTCAAAAACACACACGACCATGTACATGCTGGTATCCTGATCTCGCCTTGGCTATTTGATCATTCTAGGCCTTCAGGGGGTTGAACATACATCGATGTTGTACTTGCTTGTCTTCCCGGAACAAACATAGCCTCATCCCATCAAGGACGACTCGGTTACACGGCCCACTCGCCTTATTCCCGGGTGCGACCAGCTGCTCTAACTGTATTCTATCCTGTTCTAGACCGTAGAGAAATCCGTATAGATATATTCTCCTATTATACCTCAGGGGCCGTGTAGAACTCATTATTGTTATTGTTATTATAAGCCGGAAAATCATATCACCTTTAGTGTCTGCTCAGTCGACAGAGTAATCCGAAGTAGCGGACGGTGCTGACTAGTAAATATAAATGAATCCGGGGCCATTCAACCTAGAGGATGTGAATTCAGATAAAGTCACCCAGCATCTGGCATACCACTGATGATACATAGATGCAGATGAAATGCCGGGATATTTCAGTCGGAGGTACCTCGAGTTGTATAGCAAGGGATCGCCGGCTCGGTCCACAAAGAAAGAAAGAATATCATCAAGGGAGAAGCTGCCCTTGACTACCTCCATCATTCGACCTGTTACGGTTAGCTAGAGCCAAATGCGTAGAGAAGTATCGCTGATCCAGACATGCATCAATGTCAATACCTGTACAAAGCACAATTAAACCACGCTTTGTGACTCGGAGTACGGAGTAAAGGGAGTCAGAATCATCCCCTGAGCAGCCAGGGAATCTTGGGTATGTGTTGAAGGATCATCCATGATCGAGAGCAAGCAGAAAGAGTCCATCCTGGTCTTTCTGGTTCTTTCGTCTTTTCTTCTTTTTCTCTTTTTTTCGCGTCAAGCGCGACTGGGGCACGTGATATTAGGCTGACTAACACTTTACGGTGGGCAGTGCCTACCAAGTGTGCTCTTCTGACTATTCCTCTCTCGGACTAGCGCCATCATCAATTTTCAAGCATCGAAAACGAAGCAGAAAGCCGCTTTGGTTGAATATCGCAGACAAGCTCGATCTTGTGGCCATTGAGAAGTCAAGCCAACACTAGCAGACATGGCAGCTGTATGCGCTGCCTTTGCCTCCCGGAGGCTGGCTCGTTCAGGCACGCATTCCCTATTGCTCTACTCATTACCTCTCTCACCACTTGCTAACTCGGATCTACAGCTCCAGTCTGCCTATCGAACATCTCCAGACGAACTCTCGTCTCAACCTCCTCCCTTAAAGCCACCGAGTCCAATTCGAATTCCCCCTCATCATCCTCCGCTCCCCCCAACCAGCCAACGCCGCAGCGTGGTTCTCTAGGCTCCGGCTCCATTTTCTCCGATGCAGACGACTGGGTTCCAAACCTGTCCACGAAGGGCCGTACGCCCCGGAGAGCCCGCCAATACCGCGAGGACGAGCAGGCGGTCGAAGTACCCAGCCTTGAGGAACGTGATATGACAATCATGGAACGGAGTCTGAACCCAATGCCGGAGAACCGCGCAAAGTGGATGCGCAAGATGGTCATTCGGGATATCAAACGTCGAGGTGTCCTGACCAAGGAGGAGGTCATCATGCGCACCGAGCGAGAGTCGTTGAGCAAATCGCACTTTTTCAAAACTTCAGTCAAGAAGCTGGGCCCGCTTGCTAGGCAGATTGCTGGAAAGAATATCGATGAAGCCATTTTGCAAATGAGGTTCAGTCCCAAGAAGGCCGCTAAGGATGTTAGGGATTTCCTGGAACAGGCTAAAAATCAGGCCATCGTCGCCAGGGGAATGGGGCTCGGTAATACGCAACAACAGGAGACAGACCAGCTAGAGGAGGGCGAAGCTGAGAGTAAAAACCAGCCTATCACCATCAGGTTGAAAGATGGTAAGAGACATACCATCACCGACCCGACGTCGATCTATATTGCAAATACATGGGTAGGCCGAGGATCGTACGGGGTGGATTACGACTATCGTGCTCGTGGCCAGGTCAATATCATGCGCCCTCCATATACCAGTATCACTGTTGTGCTGAAGGAAGAGAAGACCCGGATACGTGAGTGGCAGGATCGTGAGGAGAAGGCTTTGAAGCAGCGACGAGAGAAACTGTGGGTTCCGCTTCCCGATCGGCCTGTTCATGGCCAGAGCCAGTATTATAGCTGGTAGTATTCTTTTTTTTGCAACCCATGTATACTCTTGTATCTTGTATAATAGATATTTTCTGTTTTGAGCCGTTAAAGGTTTCTTTTCCCTGGTGTTCTGTTTGATTTGAATCGATTTGAACCACGCTTTACTCCGTATCTTTGTTGGTTCATGACTCCATCAATGCACGGCGCCTATCCTCGTCTTAATACAGCCCCTTCCACAAAGAATTCAGTATAAACCGTGTGGGCATTCAAGAGGTATCGGCAATGCTCGTAATTACTCCCCCACCGTGATAATTAATACTTGACAGCCCCGATATTCGTGTTACTGTATGATAGAGGGTATGTATAAGGCCAACAAAGCGATCAGTGCTTCAAGTACATCGACATATAAAATTGCAAAAGGTAGATACATCACTGAACGCCGTAGACTAGTTATCGAGATAAGCCATACACTCACGTACCAGTAAGAATAAAGCAATGCCGAAAAATGGATCCAAAAAATCGACCAGAAATTGCCAAAAATCTCATGTTGGGAGCTTGTGGGAAGAGCCGAGCAGGACAAACTGAGGGAAATCAGAGGAACTGGGATATGAGGTGTTACAACCCACACTATTAAACAACTTGAACAGAGGGCAATGGCAAGAAGCCGCGACGACAAGGGGTGAAAGGGAGTACACAAAGAACGGGAGACTTCCGCACCAAAACCAGTCAAAGGGAAATGAAAAAGAATATATAGTAGATGAAAGGGTGTGAAATGTTCCGTGAGTAGGCATTTCCTAGCGACTCGTAAAGTTGTATGGCAAAGATGGCGCGCTTCTGCCAACCTCACGCATGCGGGGGTGTAGTCGAACGGGCTCGCAACTGGTTTACAGGGTATTTCCCAGCAGAATCAGTTTTTTTCCAACTTGACAACAGCTCCGCGTCGAGATAGTCGAGATGGCTGCGGTTTCTTCGGCTGGCGGCTGGTCGGTTGGCGTCGAAGATTTGGTAGTACCTCAATATCGGGAAAGTGTGCTTGTCCGCCGTCTTCAGTGACTTGAAGCAATTGATCTCGGAGGTCGTGCATTACTTGAAGGGTGTCATCGAATGACACATTATCGCCGACACGGTCATGCAGCCAGTTTGGAACGGGTCGAGGAATGCTTCGTGGCGAGCGTTTTTTCTTGCCGTTATCATTGCTAGAGCTGGTATGGTCGTTGCTATGCGCGTCTAATGCCACCCTACTACCAATTGGTTCAGCAGTTGCTTCATCTGTCGAGTCAGATTCAAGTGTATTGCTATCTCCAGTTCGCTCTGGGGCTGATAGACCTGCATTTATTGCAGTGAACCCGTTCGCAACAGCGCTGCCGCCTTCGTGTAGTGTGCAGCCTTGCTCCTGTTGGGGGGAGTCACCAGCCAATCGGTGTTGATGGCGCTTGACGTAGTTGGCGGATTCACCAGAAGGTCGTCGCGATTCCCGGCGTCGTAGTTTAAGGTTGAAACTCTCAACTCCACCCCAGGCACGCATGTTATGGATTGTGTCGATGGCAAGATCACATTGCCGAAATGGCCACTCACCAGTGCGATATCGTGCTCGCTGGTAGTGTTTGCGGCAATAATAGATCCAAACGGAATCTGGAATATTCACAGTGCATTTCTTGTTTCTCCCAAAGATATGGGAAATGACCTTGCGATAGTGGGTAGACTCTGTGGAGCACGACTCGCCGCTGAACTGGCACTGATGTTGTGCTGCGGATGCCATCGTCATATGGGTTTCTTGTCTTGGTATTCAGAACCGGAACTATATCAGACGCTATGGGATGAAGGGGTGGGAAAAAAATGTAGCGTGGCAGCTGTCGGCGGTGTACAGGTCAGTAGAGCTAGAACACTCAAAACTAGGAGCCCATGGAGAACAACGCTAGGAACGATAGAGCGAGTGTCAACATAAGCTTCTCCTCAAATACAACAGCAAAAAGATAGAGGAGGAATGATCTGAAGCAGACAAGAAAAGAGAAGGAAAGAAGATAGCTAGGGCACGACTGGGTGAGAAACCAAAAATTTATGGCTGGGATTTGAGTGGCTGATGCTGTGTGTGAAAGTAGCTTTGGCGTTGAGACGCTCTTTAGTGAGAGCAAACAGAAATGAAAGCAGGCGAACCGAGAGTCACCGAGGAGTTTATGACTCCGAAATGTAAACTTCGAACAATGGTGAGCTCAAAGAGTAGCTATTACTTACCCACTGGGATATAGTGCTAGAAGGGCCTATATCCCAAGCAAAAGGATGATGATGCACGAGAGGGAATAACCTTGAAGTTATCAGACCGTGGGACAACTGGGTGGATATAAGAGGATGGAAGTCGGAACTTGTAAATGAGAATCAGGTCGATGCAAAGGAAGAAAATTTCAGCTGTGCAAAAATAATGTCATATTAATTTCCCAACAGGGGAATTTCCGGGAGCTGAGCAATATTATGCTTCTTTGTGAGGAAAGAGAAGGAAAGTCTTCATCCAAATGATCACTCGCCTCTGAATCCTCAACTCCACCAATGTTGCTCAGAGGCGCATGAGGTTAAAGATTCACCATTCAGTTATGACTCCTCTGGCTGAGCAAGAACACCAAGCGGTCAAACCGTCAATGTCACTCTAGAATGGAGTGTGTCATTACCACGACCGTAATGGATGAAGCTTCACCTACCAAAGTGAATAGTTAGCAGAGATTCTGTGTTTGGGCAAGTAGAATTGTGCCATGGCCCTAGTAAGATAGTCACTTACTACCAAGTAGCACCACCTACAGAGATGGTGACTTGGGCTTTCCCGAAAGAAACATACACGATAGACTGGCGTATATGAATTCGTTGATATCCTACACGCAAGTTTTGAGACGCTCAGTTATCACATAGATCAAGGGTACAGTTCAATTGGCGTCCATTAAACACCGATCTGCCTAGGTTAACACGCTGATGCCCGAATACCTGGAAAAATCATAACTTAGAACTCTTCAGCATACCAATCAAAGCAACTGCCTCACTTCCTCTCATGGCCAAAGGTTCGGTATATCAGGTGTTGTGGTCCTAGAGCATCATGCATTAGGGAAGCGAGGGGGCATTGCCACCCATTTGACGTCTACAGGAACTTGAAGTAGGATGACGAGAAGAATAGAGAGAAAACAGGAACCAAAAAATGAGATGAGGTTTTCTTTATCTCGTTTCCTGCGGTTAGTTGGATGTCGAGTTTCCCGGTCACAGTTGCGGCACATTCTTCATGCGAGCTATGCTATGCCCTTCGCCCCTTAAAAGTGATGCAGGGCAGTAAGAGGAGTTATAGGTAACAACCAGCAGTTGCCTGGTAGCGAGCTAACCATAGGATCAACATCTATCCTCGATCCTGGCGAAGCTGGAGTGTCTGGGACGTTAGGGACAAGAGCATTTCTTGGGGTGTTCTGCATCAACACTGGAACAGCCATGGGTATCTGTCACTGAAATCATCATCCACGCACATCTTCTCTCATCCATAGCTCAGCTATAGGAAAAAGTGCCATCAACGAGTGCATGAAGTACTGGATGCTCCCACGATTCTTTCATGACGTTGAAATTACCCTTTTTCGCCAAGACGGCCTTGGCCACATTAGGAAACCCGCAAGTTCGCCTTCATCTTCTGCGTCTTGATCTCGCTCACCGAACTCGTCAAAGCTAACTGGGCTGCTAAATTCACGATCTTCTACACGTCCAATAGGGCTTTTATCATTTTTACAGACCGGGCAGCCCGCTATGGAAACCGTTGCCTTGCCCTTGCCTGGTTACGCCAGGCATTCTACCATAGGGTTGATTGCATGCCTTTCACTATACCATTTTGCTGGGATTTATATCCAAAGGTTTTCGGTTCCTAATCCGAAGTGAATAGGGCGATATATCTCGCATCCCGACAGAGGTCCATCCCCAAGAGAGAAGCCTCCGGGTCATTGAGGATATTATCCAGTCTAATCGTTCTGAAGCTGATTCTTCTTAGTCCAATCATATATTGGTTGGTAATCGTGGCACCGGGTTTCGACATCCCAAAACACAAAAGATTCATTCGCCACCTCCTCCAGGTCCATTGAAAGATACTTCTCTGAATAATGTTTCTTCCCATCGTCTCCAGTAAAGCTGAAGCTGCTGTTCCACCAATATAACATCGATGGGTCGCCGTTGCACATGATTGCTTGTCGAAGAAGATCAAAGCAGTGGTCTATTTTCGTTAATAAAGCCGTCAGCTCCGCAACTAAATGTTGAGCGAGGGAAGCAGCAATGGCTTACTTTTGTGGAACTCCAATTCCCGTTTCGTATCGTCGGGGAAGAATTTGTCCGCATAAAACGTTTTGCGGATGCGATTCAAGCAGTGGAGTTGATGATACATAGAAACTCCATATACAAACATTCCCGGTGCAACGTAGGACTGTATAGACTCCGGGAGTTCTCCAATCCGATCTTGCGGTAGCTGCACAATACCCTCGGACGCTGATCCCATCAATCGTGTTAACAATTAGGCGTTGAATTCCAAAATACAATCCTCTAGGTTGAATACGTTCCGAATTGCAGGAGAAATCTCGATAACTTACGTCCCAATGTTTCGTTCCACGCCGCCTCGACCTCATCAGATGTTTCCGATTGAAATATCTTTTGAGGTTTGAAAGCCTTGTTGACGTATCGAACAGCACCATCTTCCCTCAACGGAGCTTTCAGTGCAGAGACGTATTAGCAAGCTACCGTCGGCCATCGGCAATGTGTGTTCTGACTTACAGTATGGAGGAGGTGGCCCCTCGACGCAGTCACTTCTTGATCGATATACCATCCCCAAGGCCACGATCAAGCACAAGGTGAGGACCACATTGAGCAATGTAAGGCATCTAGCGCTTAATTCCCACGCTCGTTGTCGTCCGCAGTATCCTGTCTGAGATTTCGGTCGCAGCAATCCTTCGACCTCCTCAATGTTCCGGGTGTCATAATCGCTTTCAGCTACGTTCTCGAAGCTAGGCTTTGACAAGTACACAGGCTCTGATTTGTTCATTTTGGCACCTAGAGGGGTGGTATGCTACCGCATTTATTTTCGTGACGAACAGTTTCGAGGCTGTCACTCCATAAGTATTCTAATCCTGTGCATACTGTGACTTCTGGTAAGGCTGAACACCTTGAACACCCAGCTTGCCTGATTTCGGTTGTCGGAGCAAAATGCGAGGTAAGTACATGTCTCAAAGATAAGCCTTGTTAGTACCCGATGATCATGCACCTCTTGATATCTAGCGCAGGCGCCTTTAACTCTGTTTGCAAAGGCGCAAGATTCTCCACGAATTACTGACGCGCAACTGAGACTTTTCACATGGCTAGCGCGATTCCCGCAGGGTTTTACCTGGTCTATTCTTTTGGACCGCACCTGGCCCATACCAGAATGTAGCATTGTGGAAAGCAAGAATAGGTGCTACTTCCTGCCCTGTTCGTTTTTCAGCTTGTCAGTCCCTGGCTCTGCAGCGCTAACGTACGTGTGCCAATCGCGAACTCTGATCGTCCCTGTTCCTTCAGCTATCGTGTCTATCAACCACGTAGGAATGGTTACTCTCGTATTCCGAATCCAAAAATTGCGTGGAACAGATGGCCAGCGTAATCTACAGCCTTGTGGGATGATGTGCGGGATATTTGTGATATTTATCTCAGCTTCTATCCGCCAACCTCGTCTCTCTCTCGCTCTCGCTCTTGTGGCCAACCAGCAATATCATAAACTTTTATTGTCAAGCTAAACGTTTTTCGTGCAGACTGCCTACTACGTATTAATTGTAGCAGTATCTCTACTCCACGCCGTGCTCTGTTACAAACATGCGCTATACTCACGCCCTGGTAGCCCTTGCTGGGCTTACTGCTTTGGCTTCCACTGCGCCAGTAGACTCGAGAAATCTGGGTAACCTCGACAAACGCTCCAGCTGGGTTGCCGACAAGGACGAAGCCTCGGATGAAAATCTTGACAAACGCTGGACTGACTCCAAGTGGCTTGCCGACGGGGACGAAGCCTCCGATGAGAAGCTCGACAAGCGCGATATACACATCAACTGGCGTTCCGAGCTGGACGAAGCCTCCGAAGAAGATAAATAATTGATTGCCAACTTGAGGCCCCATTCCCAATGGTGAGCACTACTGGACCATGATCTGATGGCGATATGCAAACCGCTAATGGACTCGGAAAAGGGTAGAAATATCACCAACGATTCATTTCCAAGCCTCACAAGTGGAATCGTTGTATCTGGATGGAAGGCAATGTGGCCATCATTGGGGGAAAAGAAGTCATCATTGCTCTCGGTTTTTTGTGACATTCGGGATACCCGCTTTGTGGTATAATTGGATATCTAAGTTGCCTCATTTTCGCGAGGTGGATGTTCGCCAAACTCAGGACCTCATCTTCCTGCTCTTTGTATTAAATAGCCTAGCGAAGAGATAGCAATATCGACAATATCAAATGCAGTTGAATGCAAGCCTATCGCCGTACCTACCAAATTTCTTTGGGCATGACAGCGGGAAAACTGTGACTCCCTCAGCATAAATTTGGGAGGGAAAGGGCTGCAAGCCAGGGAATCTGAGGGGTTGGCAGTATGGCAGTAGAGTCTTAATTCGAGGATAAGCACCAATTCCGGCGCTAAGCGTTGGAGCCTGACTATACTAATTCCCCTGAACCGGTATGTATGCAAGAGAGATGTTTTTCTCGTGCAACATAACCCGAATATCGGGTAGGCAGGTGTAAATCACCCGCAGGAGGTTTCTTGTCACCAGCGCCATCCCTGATCGTGCTATATATTGGCGACATTTTATATATCAATCACATACGACCATAGGAAGTGGAAAACAGGGCTTCCCGTCCGCTCAGCCATACTTAAGCCACTTGCCGGGCGGTTAGTAGTTGGGTGGGTGACCACCAGCGAATCCCGTCTGTTGTATGTATATTTTTGGTCTTTTTTCTTTTTTGCTATATCTGATTCTGGTGCCGTTGACATGGGCTAGAAGGGATGATCCCGTTGAGGTTATGAGTGCAAAATTCGTGTCTCGAAGATGCAGGAACCGCCAAGGTAAAGAGGCCTATGCAAGGGGTAGTGAGCGGCCGTTATATTGGAAGAATATTGTACATGTTTAGCGCATTTTGGATCGTTGATCCGAAAAAAACTCATGCGCGACTCAAGGCATCCACGCTTCCTAGTGGGAGGGCCGACTTTCCCCCATTCTCGGAGTTGGAACACAAAACGAGACGGTCTGCAATGGGAGATGATATTTAAGATGAAGATCGTGACCAAGTCTAGGACGCGTGCATCTGCTGTGGTCTCCTTGCCATAACTTCTGAGCCAGATGCGGTTCTAAACACAGAAGTTGATGACGGCATCTGGTGGATCGATACTGGTTCTGGTTCCAACTCCCGTGCGTCTAGTTTTGGGCGCTTCTTCATCCAGGGGAGAAAATTGAAGATACCACCGCAGGCAAAGATACCCAGCCATAACGCGAGTTCGGTGCCATATATAACCATCCCGAGGATATCAAGAGAGGGTTCGAAGACTAAAATTCGTTAGCAGCAAAGAACTAATTATTCGGCTTCGCAGATATAAGATACATACGGACAGAGATTAGAGAGAAGACGTCACCGGCTGCATCAATTCCTACAAAGAGGAAGCTGATCCCTCGCACGGTCCGATGGATATAGATGTCCCAGTAGTGTGTAAGCACACCTGCCGCAAGTAGCGATGCGCTCAGCACAGCCATCAGAGTAACGGGCCATTCCAAGTCTCTATTTGCAGCGGCCTGGAGTGCAAACACTAGTGCAACCTCAATCGCGCCCAGTACAAGAATTGGTAGAACAGCAGCGATGCACTTGATGGCCGGGAGTTTCTAAGGGAAGCTAAAATGTTAGTAAGAGGGAGGTATAAGTTAGATAGATGCTATAACATTATACCTTTCCATAGTAGAGACACTGCGCCCATGTTACTAGGCTTAGAAATGTGAGGATCTGGGGTTGGATCTGAAGAGCCACATTGAATTCTTTTACAATATTGTACACGCCCAGAGGCACACCAGCAGCAGCCCACAGCAGCATCATGGATGGCTGTAGCCCTTCGGTATTGTGCCGTCGATAATTGATGATGATCTGGGGTATGAGCTACCATACGTTCAGTATGGGTACGTTCCTTGGATACGATGAGTTCGCACCTGAATAGACCAACAGACCTGAAATACTACTGGTAAGCGAGGTCACCACGAGGTGGATAAAAGGATAGACGAACAGCACCCATAGTTCCAAGAACATTTGCAGCAATTGGGCTATCCATGCTAAAGAGTCTGTCGCACAAAAACTTGTACGACAAAAGCGCATGCACAAAGGAGCTTAGTTGCACTTCGGTATCTCAGGCACAGTTTCTCATCGGTATCGAATTCATGGTGTGGACAGCACTTTAGACCACAGGATAGAATACATCCTTTCTTGCTATCAAACACCGGGAGTTTTCATCTTACATATTTTTTTATTGAAGATACTTCTTTCCATCTGGTCGTTGACTTGACATGTCACATGACCAGTTCCGGATAAATATAAAGCCGACGTGATGGTGAGGCTGAAATCGCAGCGACGACGAGGCAGAAACAACGAAGAACGAGGCAACGAATGGCGATCACCAGCAAAGTCTTCTCTTTCTCATCTCTGCAGTTCGAACGGCACAAATGGATATTATCTCCTCCTAATGCAGACTATAAAGGTGGAAGATCTTCTATGTGAGGCTTAGAGGCGCTGTTCCCAAGCCAACTAAGTGGAGTCAGGTACCTCAGCCTTGTATAAGAAGCTAGTTTGCCGCAAAAGTTGACCTTTTCTTCTTTCTCTCCTGGCAGTGCTGGTGTATAAAGACCACTGCTGGTGGTGTTCTTCGCGGTAAATATCATCATCATTGACTTACTGTTACATCTCGTGTGTTTTGTGTTGATCTATCTCTGCGCTAAAGCGTTCTGTCTCGATATCCTATATTTACTTATAAGAAGTTAGACAAAATCTATTTTATTTATCCATTGTTACGTCTGAAGAATTGAAACCCGGTTCGACAAAGAGAGAGAAAACGAAACGGCAGTGAGAATCTACTTGAACCATGTCTCTAATACTCCCTAGGAAGAATGCTGCTATTCCGATCATAAAGCCGGATGATAGCCAACAAAAGCCGACTACTCAGCCCTTTACCCAAGTTAAAAACTCCCGTCAGTCCAAAGAGGAAGTATGTGCAGTCCAAGTCAGCTCTGCCACTGCCCCTGGATCCGATACCGACACTGCAGTGGATAATTCTCAGCATATAACCGCGGTGCAGAGTGACCAAGCAAGTGATACTGCTACTGCAACAAAGGCTGTACCTGACACTGAACCCGCGTCAATCACCCAGCCAGTCAAGGTCATCCCGGCGCAAAACCAATCCCAATGGTCGCCAGATATCTATGCCCGTCCCTATATTCCGGCGTACCTTGTTGCCATCAACCGGTCACCAGCTGTGGATAAGCATAGCCTGCCCTTGAAAACCATCAACTACGATTTTTATGTACAACAATATGCGGGAACTCAATTCCTTAGATCCCCACCTCCGTCTCAGATGCCTGCCATCAGACAGATTCCTGTTTCAGTTTCAAGGGATACAAAAAACTTAAGCCCTTCGTCCTATTTGTATTATTTTGATGAGAGTCTTCTTCTGGAAGCCTATAGTCACGCTACCAATTTATCTGACCTGAGTCTGTATAATATTGAGATAACTATGATCAGTGCGGTTGAAAATCTTTACGACCTGCGCATTCCAGGGCTTAAGGATGATGCACCTGCTGTCGAGCTGGGTGATACAGTACTCTTACGCCAGATCTTCCAATTTCCCCAGTTATCAGCTCAGGGCGCTGAATGGTTATCCACCAATGAGCATACCCTCACTGGCGCAGTAGCCCCTGGCTTTAACGGACTTCAGTTGAATGCGGTCGTCATGGGAGTCTCAAGGGCAAAGGAGACCATTCGCTTACGCATACCTGACTTCCTACCGCATGCCCCGGCTGCCAACGTGGGGTTTGTTCTCCAACCGAATAACTATGTACCGCTCTGGGAAGCAATTGCTAAAATCAATACGGGTTCTTTGTGGCCTCCTGATGTCTTAACCGATATCATATCTTCTGGTGGTATTCAAAGTGACGATAATTGGTACCGCCGAATGCTTTTTCCCGAAACTGAACACGGCACCATGCAGTCGACCCTCCCAAAAGGCGTGTTTGAGCACAAGTGGGTTGATCCGGACTTAAACTACGAGCAGATGAAGGCAGTGGATTCCATCATCTGTCGAAATTATGGAGATGTGCCTTTTCTAATCTCAGGCGTCCCTGGCTCTGGGAAGACTAAAACAGTTGTGGAATGTGCCTTGCAGCTACTGCGGCGAACGAAGGAAATCGAACCACATATCCTTCTCTGTGCGCCATCCAACCCAGCAGCAGACACTCTCGCACTGCGTTTATCTAAACATCTTTCCCCACATGAGCTATTCCGATTGAATGGATGGACGAGGACATTTGCAGAGGTCCCAGATGCTTTGATGCCCTACACGTTCACTGAGGATGATATATTCTCGCTTCCAACTTTTAAAATAATGAAAAGCTACAAGGTTGTAGTCACAACCTGCAGGGATGCGGATATGCTGGTAAAGGCATGTTTAACCAATCGGGACCTCATGAGGCTGGCTTACGAAACTGTTTCGACTCTGTGTCCAAGTGTCGATATGAGCCTACAGCAAGCGCTGCATTGGACGGCTCTAATTGTTGACGAGGCTGCTCAGGCAACAGAACCGGCTGTTTGTGTTCCGTTAACCGTTGTGGCAACGCCTCTGAAAATCGAACCATCTTCGAACGGAAAATCAAGCCTCCCTCTCTTTATCATGGCAGGAGATCAGCACCAGTTAAGCCCAAGGGTCTACAGCCAAGATACGGCGCTTTCGGTATCACTATTCGAACGCCTACTATCACGACCATTTTACGCCGACCATCCACTATCACGTCGAAACGCAGGACCATACAAGAAACTTACCAGAGAAATGCTACCAATAATACGCCCTGCATTCTCCAATCTTACCAGAAACTATAGATCTCATCCTGCCATTCTATCAGTGCCTTCTATCCTCTTTTATAGCGACACTTTGGCCCCTTGCGCCCCTAAAATACACCCCAGTGGTCCCGTACCGACATGGCCGGAGTGGAAGGGCCCCCACCGCTGGCCAGTTCTATTCAGCTGCAATTCGGAGCTGGATGATGTCGAAGATGTTTTACACCGAGCCGCGGGAAGTGGAGTATATAACCGCGGTGAAGCGCTCAAAGCACTGCACTACGCTAAATCTCTCTTGAAACACTCGGATAGCATAGACTATAAGAAATTAGCCGCCGATTATGAGATACAGCCTCCCTTCTATCCCTCCCACACTTCACCAACTCCACCACCCGAGCCTATCGCACAGGAAGATATCGCCATCATCACCCCTTTCAGAGCCCAAGTGGCTCATCTCCGAAATCTCTTTCGCGCTCACTCCCTTTATAAAGTCAACATTGGTCCATTGGAGGCATTCCAGGGCCTTGAAACCCGATTTTTGATAATTTGCACGACTAGGACACGCACGAAACCTGAATTTGTCCAGCACGATCAGTCCGTAGGCTTGGGGCTGGTGGGCGAGAAGAAACGGTTCAACGTTGCCTTGACTAGATCCAAAGAAGGAGTGATAGTAATTGGAAACCCGAACGTTCTGGTCGATACCGGCAAGGATGAATCATGGCGTACCTTCCTAAGCTACTGTGCTAGAAACGGATGTTGGGATTCTGAGGAACAACCAGCTACTACTGCCGATTCAGACTCTGCCACTAGCTCCGATGGCTCTAAACAGAACACGCACAGAGATGCCTCGTACTGGACGCGAAGGCTAGCCGGGTTAAAAAACCCAGAGGATGCGGAGGAGGATCAAAATTCCAGCGGGTCTGCGAGCCCAACATCTTCTGATGACGAGGACATCCAAACAGATATTCGCCTCTCAGGGTATGTCAGTAGATTGGAACGAGCCCTCTTATGCAAGGATGAGACTGAGGCCTCTGAAAATGCGGAATCTGGCGTGAAGCCATTAGGTTCTGGAGTCCTGGACGATGAGGAGACTTACGAATATACTTATGATGTTGACGATGATTACGATTCAGCAGGGTGGACTGCGAACATGGCTGCTCAAGCGGTGTTGCAGGAGGATTTTTGAGAGTCACAGGTTTGATTGGGTCCGATTGAATTGATTTTGCTAGTTTTGATGCCCCTCTGATAGAATTAGCTGGTTAATCGATATGCCTGTTGGTTCTGTTCCCCTGCCTGCTTTGCTAGAGTTTAAGTATCCCTTTTGCATGTTTCCTTTTGCTGCGTTGGATATCCTTCTTATACCTATTTGTTCTTTCTGCATGGCGTCGTTATGGAAATAGTCACCTCTACAGGTACCCCAAGGCGAAATAGAATAAGACGATGGAGATTATGGGAGTAATTCCCAAGCATCATAAAGATTGAAGAATAGAATAGAAATTGATTAACTTTGGTAACAGTATATTTTTTTATGAATAGCTGAGTGAAGAGAAAAAAAAAGATGAGAAGCATGAGCATATAGAAAGAAATACGAAAAGAAATTCATCCTTGACCACCGGTTCCATTCCATTCCGTCCGTTGATTCGGGCATCCATTCAGTTTCCGCGTTGAATATCATGAAGAAAAGAAAAGCAAAAAGCAAACGTCAAAGGCGATACATAAAACGTTAAAACAATGCTAATGGATGGTGTCCGTCCAATCGTCTATCCGAACGATCGTAAATGCAAAAAAGGTATCATTCAATTTCGATGAAAAGGAAATAGGAATTTTTTGGAAACTTACCGGAGTGCGATGAAAGGGAATGATTGTTCTCCTGGAGATTTATGTTATAAATCTCAAATCAGTGTCCATAGGCCCCAACGTACGATGGTCTGGGCCTCCGTCCGCCTGCCGTACTCCCCGCATATTTGGAGGTGCCGATGTCTATTCTTCTCATCTCCTCACTTAGTGCATCCAGCTCGCCTCCATGCCCATTGCTCGTTAATGAAGAAGAATGAGCATGGCCATTCATACTCCCATTGACAGGAAAGTCCTGGCTAGCTGGGTGAATAGGTACCTTAGCCGGAATGGGAGGACCGCTAACTTCATAGAAGTTTGATGCCCGTGGAGATGGGGACGGGGATGGTTGTCTCTGTCCCTGAGCTTGTGGTGCTGTTGAATGCCTGCTGCTTGGTCGGTAGTGGGGTGGAGTATATATAGGCTGGCTGTCATGGTCACGAGTGTTAGGCAGTCCTGGTGAGGGAGATAGCCGGTCTGGTCCCATCGAGGAACTTGGAGTGTATGATGACTGGGGTCGACCAGATTGTTTTACCAGCCTGTTGCGGGTGGCGGGTGGTGATGGTCCACCATCGCCTGCCGCTTGCGAGGTATTAGAGAGGGAACTGTGATAGGAGTGGTATGAGGGTCTACCGGATGACCGAGGGCGAGCCAATACCATTCCCTGGTCATGTCCACGTTCGTTTCCACGCTGCTGTTGTGACTCTCGATCACGCGCGGAGGGTCGAAGCCCTACTTGATTTGTTTGAGATGTATGCTTAAATCGCACCACAACGCCCGGTTTTTTCTGTTTGCGATCCGGCTCCGGAGCCCATGTGTCTGAGGGTAGATGGTCGGAAGGGTCAATTTCACGACCGTCGTTACCAATGATAGGCCCGAGTTCACGAAGTTTATTCACCTCGTGCTGACGAGCAGCCTCCATCGCTTCTGCTGGGGTATCGTAAGGCGAGTCAGGCGCTTGCATGGCTGCTGAGTTCGTTGCATTGGGATTCAGTACATCGAACGAGTCTGGGCCGAAGGGTGTCCCTTGTATAGAGTTCAAATCAGGCTGTGCGCGTGGGAGAGGGCTTAGAGATTTCCGGCTTGGGACTTTTCGGGGATCCGGACTGGTGCGAGTGGACGTTCTACCAGGAATCGGGCTTGGAGAGGAGCGCATCGGGTGGTCCTGTACCATCGTAGACCGCATGGAAGAATGGCTTTTCCTATGCCCAAGTTCGTATTCGTCTGGTATTGCGTGGGTACTAGGGTCCTCGGCGGTGCTTGAATCATATCCGGCCATGAGGGAAGATGGGACTATTTCACCGTTGGATGTTGTTGGTCGTGAATACGACGGCGGAGATTCCTGCATGTACGAGCGATAGGAAGGGGCAGGTGACGTAGAGTATTGCGCGTCAGGTTGGAGGTTTGATTTCGGATGTTCTACAGTTGAATATCTGGGGGAATACGCAATATATTCTTGCTGCACCTCCTCTTGTAGATATTGCGGGCTTTCCCTCCTGCTGATATTTAAGGGTTCTGGCACCGGCATGGCTTTTGTTTCCTGGTGGGATGTATAGTCGAATGACGGCTGCGGCCGTGGCTGGGCGGGTTGCTGGGGTGGTAGTGGTTTTCTTAGGCCATCTCGGTGAATAGGGGGTGGAGGGGGAACATCTTCTTCGTGCTCGTCACCGAAGTCCTCAACATAGGGTTGCATATAGTCTTGGGAAGGGCGATATTCAATCCTATTAACTGGTTTCCGCATTGGTAAATCTTGGTATACATCATTTCTCGCATAGCTATTGCGATGGGTACCGCGATTCGGTTGACCGGAAGTTGACGGGGGGGCTGCCTGCGGTACTTGATGATGAGCGTACGGATCATTCGGTTCGTAGGGAGAATCTCTTGAGACCGGCCTGTATGAAGGCAGCTCTTTGCGCCTTGATTCAAGCACGGCCACTTGTTGTGTGTTATGCATTACCTGCATATCATAGTGACCATGTGAGTGGTCCACTGCTGGCTCATCGTATGCGTTTTCTAGTGCGTGTACCTGCAAGGCCTCAGCTCCAGTAGAGTCAGGCATATAATAGCCCGAGGAATGAGGTGGATTAAAATGATCCTGTGGATTCGGCATGGGTATTGGTGGTGGTTTTCGAGAAGAGTGTGCTGTTCTCTCATTGTTTATATAGAGGTCACGGGTGTCAGCCTCGTGGAGTTGATTGCTGTGCATAGGCTGCATAGGTGGATGTTGTGTAGCTGGCGGCTCACGGTTGATATGGTCTTGATATACATCCCGCGGATCGGGTTGATACGGCCCAGGCTCTTGTTTAAAATGGTCAGCAGGGTAATTGTCGATAACAGGTTGGCGCCGGCCATTATCTTGATAAACACCTCGAGGATCAGGCTGGTATGGATGATGGTTATGATGAGATTGGGCCAGCGGTAGTTGAGTCGCAGGTTGTTCATTAACAGGGGGTTGCTGATATACCTGACGTTCATGCTGGGGCTGAGGTGGCTGAGGTGGCGGGTAATTATTCACTGCGGGCTGACGAGCGGCACTCTCTTGGTCGGCGTCTCGAGAATCAAGCTGGCGTGGCTGGTGCTTATGTTGAGGATGAGTTTCAGACGGTAGCTCGTTGACCGCAGGTTGAGCACTCGGTGTTTCCCACTGCTGATGCAAGTCATCGGGGGTTTCGTAGACCCGAGGCTGTTGCGGGGCATGGATAGCAGGGGGTGGATGATTTACAGGAGGCTCTGCAGGTACAGGAGCTTGCTGTGTTTGGCTCTGGGTGTGACTGTGCTTTGGAACTCGTTTTCTCTGTTTCTCGGGCTCAGCTGGCGGTTGGGCACCGGTGGGGTCGGCAGGTAGAGGCCTCCTCTTCGGGACCTTGGATTTCCGCACATTCGAGTGAGGATCACCACCCTCCTTTCTGGCTGCCGACTTCTCCGCCGCTGCCTCCTTCCGACGTTCGATGACTGCTACATCTTTGGGCCGACTGTCGTAGTATGTCATCTCCATACGGATTTCCCCGGCGTACTTCCCTTTACATTGCAAGTTATGCCATAAGTCGTTTTGTCCACCACCTGGTACAACAACATTCTTGAGATCTATCCACGTTTCGCCGATCAAATCCGTCCTTTTATCGTCGTTAAAGACCGAAACTTTCAACTGGAGGTAATCGGGCGACTCGTGGACCGTGAATCGAAGCTCTTGGTCCCTATAGTAGAGCAGAGGTCAGCGAGCACTGTAGGAATACGGAAAAGGAGTAATGCATACCATCTCGGAGTCTGGCCGCCTCTCATATCCGTGTCTGTCTTCTTAGCTTCTTTGCCCAACCTCGCAGCGCAGTAAGGGTTCTGCTTCCCCATAGTTTTTCTGTTAGGTAGATTCTTTGCACGATCGAAAACGGCGACGAGTGTGCCTATCTCAGGCCCGTCTATCGACATATCGGCGAAGATCCCCGCCGTGTGGGCGCCCAGGGCCATTTTCGTGGTTTTCGTTAACATGGCCGGCGAAAGTCCTGTCCCTCAACTAAAAGCACATTGTTAGATATGAGAATAAGCTATAACTGTGAGTTTTATTTCCAAGCAACCAGGAGCTCATGTCAGGTATATACAGAGCATGCCCAAACTCCGTATCTTCAGAAAGCACTGCCTGGGCAGGGTCTTAAGGCCGGGGTGGAGAGGCTTGGATCAGTGACGTACCACACAACAAGAACGTGAGAACGACAGCACATTGGCTAAGAATAGACCAGCGCCGGCACTTAGCGAGAAGAGGAGATTTGAATGAGAGAAAGAAACAGACAAAAGAAAGCAATCAGAGGAAAAGAAGAAGAGAACGACGAGACGATGAAGATGGTTGAAGTTGAAGATGGAAGAAGCGAGCGCTTCTTGGGCCTGGAAAACAGACATCCCGATGCGGTTTAGCCTCTGGTATATGATACAGGCGGGCATGGGAGGCTGGTGGCTGTCTGGCCAATGAGATGCTTGATCTGCGGTGGCTGGTAATCTTACGGGCGATTAGGTTTCAGACTATTTCGTGTTCCAGGCTTATCATTGGTGGAAATGCCAAGCGCTGTGTCCATTCTTGGAAGCTCAAGGGGCCGAGGCAGTTTCTGCGTATTCTCATTGGTCCAGCTAAAAGCTGTTTTGAAAGTAAAACATGACGATACGATCTAGCCCTTTTCAGCCCTATGACCCGTCATGTGATGAACCACATAGAGGCACTAGGCTCAATACGGCTTAGTATCACATGTGCTTCAGAACTGTCGGAATATAATTACACCGGAATCCGGCGTATCAAAATTTATTTTCATCGCGAAGAAACCGCAAGATAGAAAGAAACGAGCAGGTGGAACAGCAACTAACTCCCTAACGGCGGCGGGTATTTGGATATTCGCATGGAGGAGTGATAATATACATATTCTGATACCCTATTAATCTTTTTCTGCCTTGTTTCCTCCCTCCTTTATTCAAGATGGCCGCTCCCGTCTTAACCCTGCCGCAGGTTAAGCTACCTTCGACTCCCTCCACGCGCCTCACTTCAGAACAGCTCCATTGGCGATCGTTCAAATCACCTCTACTTCTCTCTTCTCCTTCGAATACACCTATCAATCATATTTCGCAACCGTTGGCGCCAACTTCGTTATCTCACCCTGCCGCTCTGCAGCCACCCGATATCTTCACAGTTACCACCGGCGCACGCGTCCAGATATATTCAATTCGAACCAGGAAGCTTCTAAAAACAATCTCTCGCTTCGATGATACAGCACGCTGTGCGGAGGTACGACCTGACGGCCGAGTGGTAGTCACAGGTGAAGAAACGGGAACTATACAGGTGTTTGACGTGAATTCTCGATCTATCTTACGGACATGGAAAGAGCACAAACAGCCCGTATGGGTGACAAAATTTTCTCCATCGACTCTCACCGACGTGCTGAGTGCCAGTGACGACAAGACTGTGCGACTATGGGATCTACCTTCGGAAAATAGCGTACGGAGTTTTGTTGGCCATACGGATTACGTACGAAGCGGTGCCTTCATGCCTGGAGCGCAATCTTCCAATTTGGTTCTTTCCGGTAGTTACGATCAGACGGTCAGATTGTGGGATTCGCGGGCGGCGGGCCGCGCCGTCATGACGTTCAAGCTAGCCGCGCCAGTGGAAAGCGTCTTGCCCATGCCATCTGGTACAAACGTGCTTGCTGCAGCGGACAATCAAATTGCCGTGTTGGATATTGTCGCTGGAAAACCATTGCATATGATCAGAAGTCACCAGAAGACCGTGACATCTTTAGCACTCGCGTCGCAAGGTGGACGGGTGGTCAGTGGTGCACTTGACGGTCATACAAAGGTCTTTGAAACTACCGGATGGAATGTGGTTGGTGGCATGAAGTATCCTTCCCCCATTCTATCCCTAGGGGTAATCACCTCTGGCCCTCAACGGGAAGACAAGCATATCGCCGTTGGCATGCAGTCTGGCGTTCTATCCATCCGAACGCGGTTATCAGGTGAACAAAAGGCCAAGGAACGTGCGCGTGAACAGGAAATGAAAGCCCTACTGGAAGGCAAGCTTGAACAATACGACCGAAAGGTGGCCAAACAACAAAAACAGAAAGACCGTGGTCGGGGATGGGAGAAGAGATTGCGCGGGATGGACTTTGTCGGTGAAGGCATAGATATCGTCATCGATCCAACTCAAGATGGTCGCAAGAAGGGAAGAAAAGAAAAGAGTTGGGAGCATGATCTTCGTCGTGGCCGATACTCCGCGTCACTAGACCAAGCGTTGGAGATCGGTGATAAAATAACGATCGTAACCCTCATAACTGCACTCCGACACCGCTCTGCTCTCCGAACAGCACTTGCTGGACGGGATGAAGTCACCCTCCAACCCATCTTTAAATGGGTGTACAAATCAATCACCGACCCCCGACTAGTAGAGCTATGCGTCGAAGTGGCGATGAACATTTTGGATATATATTCAGCATATCTGGGTCAGTCTGTGCAGATTGACCAGTTAGTTCAAAGGTTACATCGCCGGGTCAAGGAGGAGGTAGACCGGGCCCAACAGGCTTGGCAAACAAGGGGCATGTTGGATATGTTGAAATATTAATGACTTAAAAGTTTTAGAAGCTTCAGTGTTCTGGATAGCATGTATTTTTTTAGGGCTGAGCCTGGCGTCTAACGGTTGTATATCTGGGTTATAAAAGGGACAGTAAATATGGAATAAAAAGTTCATCAAGTTCATCACCAACCTTAGCTACATACAAACAGGCGTACAACTTCCGGGTTCTTAGCAGGGGCAAATAAAACTCCCCTTGGCTAAACCGTAGGCGTCGAACAGCCTTGTAAACCCACCCTCAGGAGGCTGCAGCCAATTCCGTTTATCATATTTCCACCCTTCCGCCCCTTCAATGACATGGAACGCATAAGCGAACCTCGACTTCTCGCTCTCATTCCTTTCACTCTTATGCAGCACATTCCCATGGATTAGAACCAACGATCCAGCTTTAACCTGCACAAGCTCAAAGTCCTCATCAGCAGGGACATAATCCGCAATACTTTCATCACGATCCACATCCCTCAAATCAGCCGGCAAAGAGGGGCCCGACCAGGGAATAAAGTCTGTCCCACCACCACCCTCACCATCATTATCAATTCGGACAAACCGTCTTCTAACCCGGCCGGATTTATGACTTCCCTTCCAGAACCCGAGCGCGCTATTTCCCTCGGCGGCGTCTTGAAGGGCAATCCACCACCCCACAGCGCTAGGCGGGTCGGTATACAGGAATTCTGAATCCTTGTGCGGGGGTACAGGAGCCCCGATACCAGGCTGCTTGCAAATAACCATACTCTGCAAGACGAGCGGGTCACGGAACCCAAGCGACTTGGCTATCGCGGCATTTCGACGGCCGACCGGGCCTGTGTGAGTCGTGGATGAAAATGGTGGGGAGAGCGTGTGGATTGAGTGTCCTATTTTATTAACTGCGAGGTGTTTCGGTCGGGCTAGAACTGTTGGGTCGTCTGGGGAGAAGGCTTCGGGCTCGAAGAAGAAGCGGATTTTATCAGCCGAGGTTAGGAAGTAGTCGTCTCCGACGTGTTTCGCATTTGCAGCTGTTGATTTCGCCGTCTCGTCATTTTTGGCATCGTGAGATGAATCGTCGGTATCTCCGGTTGTGAAGCGGGTGAGAGGGTGAGTTGAGAGATCAAAACCGGTGAGGAGGTCGTTTGTTGTTGTAATAAGGGAGTCGATGTTGGCTTGGGAGAGGAAGTCAGGGACGACTAGGTAGCCATTCTCGTTGAAGAAGGATACTTGTTCAGGGGTAAGTCCTGGTATGGTTTCGGTCATCCTGAGACTTCTTATTGTCGAGCTGCGTTTGTTCTTTGATGCGGCGACGAAGTTCTGGAAGGAAAATTTATGCGGGGCAGAGCAAAGGCTGAAATGCGGGGTTAAGCGCGCGTCTAAGAGCGCTTGGCTTAGCAACATGACATGTAGCTTCTCGCTGTGTTTCGAGCTCTAGCGCCCATAGCCATCGTTCCCGCTGAAGGGCTCACAGTAACCCCTCAATCATTCCCTAATAGAAGTTTCCCGTTCATTTGCTTGTCCCTTTCTTGCCCATCGTGGTTTCACTTCGAGGGGTTGAGGATAGTTGATGACAATTGTTGGTGGAACTGTCAAAGTAGATGGTGATGATGGATTATTTAACAGCTGGAAGGACAAAACTCTTTGATAGATGATATGTCACTGGGCAGACTCAAATTGAAGTCACAGTCCCCCTCCAGAGGAAGAATTCCCACGGATATAAATATGGCGCTCTTCCACTTGGATATTCCTGTGCTTCTATCATTCTTCCCTCATAAACCACCAAGCATTCGCAAACAAGATGTCCCTCAAATCCCTGGAAGCAACTCTTGAGCGAAAAACGGCTAGTGTCCGGCTTCTCGAGCACAAGTATCACACCCTAAGAGCATTCAAACACGCTCCTCTAAGCAAGGTAGACTTGCAAACCCTTGGAATTTCCTTGTCTCGCTTAGACCTTCAGAATCAACAAACGCCATTTGAGACCGGAGAGCTCCAGTTTTTTCAGCCGCTGCCTCTTAGCTCGATTAAACGCGTCCCCCCTACCAACGAACGTGCACTGAAGTATCGCGGTACCAGTATGTTCGGGGGTGCCGCACCGCAGTCAGATCAAAATCTTCGTGAGTTCGTTAGGTCGGCTGATAAGGAACCAGGAAGAGAGGAAATATGCAAATGGAAAGCGACATATTCGATAGAGCTATTCCAGAACCCCCAATCCACCCCACCTTTTAGTATTCCACAAAAGTTCATTGACGGAATGCACGAGTTTCACATTCCAGAATTCAATAACACTCCATACGAGTGGTGTGGAACTCAGGCGTACGATACCTGCGATCCAGAGTATCCTCACCAAGTGATGCGCTCATGGCATGCACTTAAGCTGAGCGAGGATGTTGAGGCGACAGTCCTGCGCAGTGAGATGATGCATCTTATAACAACTATCTTATCACGTATGGATAATCGCACCCTTATCGAACATGAAAAATATCCTGTAGGCTTTCCCGCCTCCTCACCCCTGGCTATCTTCCCATATAGCCCAGAGACACATTATCTACCGCAATTTCTAACTAACACGGCTTTTTTTTTTTGGAACCATAGGTCCTCATAGCTTCGAGTTGCCACTTCAAAACACGCTTTATCCAAGGATACTTTGACGGCGAAACACTCCGTGTGGCATTCAGCGATTTTGTCGACCACAAGCCTCCTGGGAAGCATAGAGATCTCATGTTGCGATGGCTCTTGAGTGATCCTGTAGGAGACACGAAAAAGAGCCCTCAGGATGCAACCTCTATTAAATCCAAGTAAACCACGACCTGTTGATGCATTGGTTACTGGATAAAGGATCATGAGTTCGGGTAATGGCGGATAGGCGGCGTTGTTGGAGTTAGGGGATGACAGGAATGCCTAGCAGTCCGGACCTCTTTTTCTTTCTTCATTTCTACGATGAGACATGGGGCATGATAGCTTATTCGATGTTCTTATGTTATTACAGATTCTATATCAACTTGGAATAACTTTTTCTCGATTCTCATTCTTAAATACGGACATAGTGTGTTCTAAGCTACTAAACAGAGGTAGGTCCAAGAGCTAAACTTGGTATATGGAGTAGATCCATGTGTGTGGGTATGTTCGACTAAATATGAACATTAAGAAAATTATAAATCGCACGGCTACAGGACTCCTGAACATAGCGTTAAATCATGACATCACCAAAAAGTGTTAGTTATTGCATGTCGTGGAGTCGTCATCATTGGCATCATCAGGAATCAAGTCTCGCTCTCAGGCAGTCGAATTCTCCTACTTCCGAACCGCCCTCGGATTCTTTCGATCAAGGTCGGGATCCCGTAGGACCAATGGCATAACATGCCGGCCAGAAACCCAATTCCCGCGTTCTTGAAAGCAACCAGCAATCCAACTGTAACGATCATTACAGTCCATCTCTTCTTTCGCTCGGATTCACTCACAGTAGCCGCTGAAACGGATGCTGGGAGATGCGGGCCGCGTTGATCACGTTTTCCTAGATCCCAGGCGCCAGCTGTGTTTAATGACTCTCCAACCCCGGCCAGTTCTAAACCAGCAGCAATGACCATGACTCCGAGAAATGATGTAGGGAATTTCTCCAGGAGTCCAAGCAGCGTATTTCCAAAGAGGAGTCCCAGCACCAATTTGACGATGCCGAGGAAGATTATGCTTGCACCAGAACGAGCGCCGAACCGGTACTGTGCTGCAAGGCCACCGGATCCATGACATACGGGCATGGAGCCAAACCAGATGCTCAACAGATTCATTCCAGCGACGCTGAGCCCAATTGAAGTAACAGACAGGGTATTGGTATCCGGCAATAGGTCACTAGCAAGGTGAACAACAGCAATAATCGAGTTTAGCGTGGTAAGTGGGATTTGACCAATGCCTGCCTCAACAATCCCTACGAGCCATGCGCGAGGGTATGGCAATACAATCCATGGATACCATAGCCCAAGCCAAGGAAGCGGATCAAGTGACGCGGCCACTCGAATAAAAGCAAGAACAAGGCCGATTACGAACAAAATTAATCCGTAGGGTACGCGTCGGTAGATGTTGGTAATCAGCAATCCCAAAAAGGTGATTACCATCCAGATATAATTATCAGCCCATGACAAGTGTATCCAAGAGAGATGGGACTTCATGTCCCCACCAGCGGTAAGTATTAATGACAAGCCAGAGCCAACTTGGATTCCCTTCACGACGGGAATTGGAACGACGCGGCTGAACCAGTGTAGCAGACCCGTCACACTAAATACGAGAATGCATGCCCCTACGAATAGCCCTGCAGCTCCGATTTCTTGGGGTGTGAATTTTCCCGCGATAGCCACTGCAGCAATAGCTTTCATGGGCTGAATGGGTAAAGGGATCCCAAAAAATAGTCCAGTTAGAATGTTGAAAACTCCAGTAAATATCAGGGTGCTGGTTAGGGAGATGGACTCGTTGACTGTAAGGGCTATAAGGATGGGGATGAAAGTGCCGAGGTCGCCGACTGCACCGGAGATTTCGGCCAGAGGCTGGCGGCGAAAGGTGCGCCAGTTCTCTTTGGCATAGTGTTGAAGTCTCATCGTGACTATGTGGTGGATGATATACTAAACTCCAGCATAAGAGCTGGTCTTGTGAAGAGGTGAGGCTGAAGACAGGTTGCAGAAGCGGGGAGTTGAGATGTTGTTGGGACGTCACACCGCGCTTGCCAGGAACTAGTGCACGTGATAACGCGGCTGCAGCCTCCCGCGTAACCCTAAATTGTTTAAGCCTCTTTCCTCCTTTGAGCGAACTTAAGCGCGGCGCTACGATGATCCGGCTGATAACGATAGCATCCAGAAACCTGCCTCATTTGCATACTGTAAGGTAGCGGGAGATCCTGACGAACCATCGATAGCGCAGGTACAAGTACCCATCCTTCAAGCTATTGGACACGATTGTCGCCCCAGTCCAACTCTCAATTCCAAACCACCGCAATGGACCCTGATACCCCCCCACCCGACGCCAACCAACCCGGCGCTTTCAACTATATCCTCAGCTTCCTTCTCGTCGGCATAGCCTGGGGATTCACTACGCCCTTCATCCGTCGCGCAGCTGTGGACTTCAATGCTCGAAACGAACTAAAACAAAAACAGCAAGAGAACCAAGGAGCTGGCGCGTCATCGTCGTCGTCATGGGTTAGGAGGAAGATAATATCGGTGTTTTGGACAGTGGTCAATCTCCTGCGGACTCCAGCCTATGCGATTCCGCTACTGCTGAATTTGACGGGGAGTGTGTGGTTTTTTCTGCTCGTGGGCAAACATGGTGCGTACCTGGAGATTCTGATGGAGGGTTTCTGATTCAGGGATGAATTGCTAATTTGATAATATTACATGAGTGCAGAGCTCAGTCTTACGGTCCCGATTACGAATTCAATGGCGTTCCTATTCACAGTGCTGGGTGAGTGGTATGTAGAGGGGAAGGTGATTGCTGGACGTGAGTTATTCTATCCCCCCCGCAATGGTTCCCACCAGTCAAGCAAGTCGAGTGATATCCGGGACATGTGGGCTAACGGTGATCAATGCTTACAGGGACCTGGTTAGGCATGAGCCTCGTACTTGGTGGTATTGGATTATGTGTACATTCGAAGAATGGATAGCTGGCTGTTCATTTTGTTTTGCACTCTGTGAGTGGAAGTGTATATATATAGGTATATATATCTTGGAATATTTAGCGGATTTGCAGTTAAGATGGGGGGCTACAAGTTGAAGAAATGACTGATATGAACGCACAGGCTCATTCCACAGGACAAAGACACATTGATGAGAATAAGGTGGACTGTTAATTTATGCTTCTAAAGCTTGATGGGGGCATCACAATCGCAACGAGAAAATGTATCCTCCCGACAATTAGATATTGCCCCATCAATATACCGATCAGCTCCAGCTATCTACTCATTTCCACCTTTAGTGCTAGAATAGTCAATCCCGAATTGCACCATAAAAATACACCGTCTCTATCGAATAGTAATCCTAAAGCCTGGCAAGCGACAGTACCACTCGCAGCATGCTTTCCACCTCACCACATTCCAAACCCTCGCCATATAATCCATTTATCAAGGCCTCTCCCCTTAGCACGAGACCCATAGTGATCTTCGTCCTTTGAGGAAAAGTCCTCCCTCCATTCGTCCCATACTCCCGCTATAACCACGCAAGACATCGTCCAACGAGAGCAAATCAGAAACTCAGATTCAGCCGCTGCACGCTTAAACACCGACGCTACACCTTTACTAGATGTGTCAGAACAGACATCCTTCAAGCAATCCTTTTTTTGCTTTGACGTAATTTGGTGTATAGGCACTATGAAACATGCTTTAGACTCCCTGAGAATCGAGTGAATCGTATCGTACAAAGCTGCCATGCATGTGCCTTGTGACGGGCATTTTGTAGAGTCATCGTTCCCATTACATCTAGCTATCTTTTGAGAAAGGTAGTCCGTTCTCATTGCGTGTGTTAATTTGATCAAACCCATTGACTCCAGGGGAGGCTGGTGGGTATACATCCGCCTCCAGCTTGCGTCTGGGCGGAAAAAGGCCTCGCGACGTCCGGGTTTTTTCCAGATGGGAAGATCCTTGATGTCGGGCTGATTGATACTTTGAAGATTGACCTCTGGGTCTAATGTAGGGAAAAGCGGTGGGAGCAGCTTGGCTAGGAGAGGATTGGCTCGCTTCTCCTCTATTCTCTTCACTTTGTCCTTTTGGCTTAGCTTGGCGAATGTGTGGGATGGGCGTATGCGCGAGACTTCAGCTTTGAAGAATAGCGCTTCTTGGAGCCTGAAATTCTGCGTGATGAGTTCATTCCAGTGGTGGTTGACGAGCTGGGCGGATGAGAGGAGGGTGCACATGTCGAGCTGAAGGAGGATGAACTCTAACAGCTCCACGGTGGAGAGGACTTTGTCTCTTGCTGCGTGGCTCATTTTGAGGGCGGTATTTCTGTCTTCTTACTCGTTTGATTGTCAACGATAAGGGATAAGTGAATGTCAGGAGTTGTATCTTGCTGTATGTGAGGTTCTCACGCTATATGTAGTCCCTGAAGATATTGGTGCTGCCTGGGCTGCTATGTACATGTTACAGCCATAACCAGTTCGTCCTTTGAAAAGTCGCCGTATCTAACAGGTTTACAATATGCTGCGGCTCTTATCCACCCCGGTGTCAAGGAGCCATGCATACTTTGTACCAAGTCTCAGAATGCAGCCGGCTTGCAGCCTTGGTTGGTGTAACAGGAGATGACGTAGAATATGTATCAGGCGATGGGTGACTTTATGAATGCGCAACCTTACTTTAAAGACTTGGAATACTTAAATTCGCATTACAATTTCGCTAGACAGAATCCCCTGAGAGTCATATAATCATCGTACATAGGTATTTTCGTCATTATAGAAGCAGGAGAGAAAGGGTGACAGCGATTAAAACATGAAATGAAACCGCAGCAGGGTATATCAGATGCAGATAGAAAAAAGCACCTCGTTATAGAAAAATACACATGACGAATGGGTCTCTTTAAACACCGCGCATCTAAATGTTTCACGCTGTTAGCACCATATCCATATTCAACTTCACCACTGTGCAGGTGCAGACTTACCATCCTGACAACCAAAAACCACATGGCTCCGAAGAATCTAAACGCAGACAATCCAGCTACACTCCATAGCACAACCATCATGTAGATGTTGCTTCTCTTGTCCTCATCCCCACTACCGACATCAATTCGATCCAGACCAGCTGCGCTCAGCACGAGAGCTCCAAGGGCAAAGTTACAGAAGATCCAAACGAGGACGACCGCACTGCGGAATCCTCTGTAATAATCTTCCTGTTTCTCCGCTTCGGGAACATTGCGGACTTCCTTGTCTGGCTTCGTTGCAAATTTAGCTAGCTCAGCTTCGTACTGTGCATTGAGATCACCGTCGTCCTGCGGGATTTCGACATCGACTTTGCCGCCTGGTTTGAGAGTTGCGGAGGGGAGCTTTTCGGGCTTGTCGTCACCTTTAGTACCCCAGGTAATGTCGTGGGTGTTGCAGAAGGCGTAAATGTTTAGGACGTTGATGTATGTGGGTGTTAGGAGCATATATTGTACGAACTAGAAATGAGGTTAGCAAAGAGAGACTTGGAAAGATTCAAAGGGGGTGCATACGCAAGTAAACATATGCCATGGGTCGAAGAAGAGAATCGAGGCGACAAGCCACAGGACGTAGGTAGCGAGCAGAGAGACGAAGATCGAGAAGAACTGCACATTCGTAAAGAACGTAGCAAATGAGAAGCCACCATCGGCAGCTTGGATTTGTATAGACCTCACTGTCACAAATATTGCGGCAAATGTGAGATATATCATGATACAACTCCAGAAACCGACCATGGTCATGTAAAACTTGTTCGATCCCTGGGGCCGATTTCCCAGTGCAAGGATAAAGCAAGCCACGAGCGTCGCAAGGTAGAGCCATTCGAATATAACGCTTAGTATATTACCGGCGCTTCCCAGCAGCTCCTTATTGCCCAGCGAGGAAGTAAGAATACGGAAAACGAGGAAGAAGTTACCCTGTGTTTATGTGAGTTATTCGCATCTAGTATGACGGTGGTGGTAGGGAAACTTACAATTGCGAACCAGGCGAACAACATGTTGATCGTCTGATAGATAAACTCGATCAGCAGCATAAACTTCCGGGACGCACTGTGCTTGCTGCGCCAAATCTGGTAGAAATGGGCAATGGCATAAACAGCGGCGAAGAAACTTCCATTGAGCCAACGTCGTCGCTGCAGAATAAACTCAGGCATGCGATCCGGCACATCAGTCTCACCGCTTGCTGATTTGACGTATTGAAGAATCCATCGTGAGTTCCGCTTGGTGACGAGCTCAAAGCAGAGAATACGATCTTCTGCAAGGTACATATTGGCCGTGAAAATACCAGCATTTGCGCCATGCATTTTCTCGCCCGCAAAATATTTCTCGAGGGGACCCTGTCCATTCTTGTCGTCCTGCAGTGCCATGTATCTATAAGCAGAGAAAGCGCCTGGAAGCACGGAAATAAACCCGAACGCGGACTCAAGAGGTTTATCGAGGATATTGCTCATTTTGTATTCGAAGTTCTGGGCGGCGATAAGTGGGTTTATCAGCTTTTTACCGTGACTCAACATGGCCTTGATTTCACCACAAGCGCCACCGCACATAGGCTGGATATCAAAGGCCCGCCAGAGCTGGTAAATGGAGTCCCTTCCAGGTTTGGTTCCCGCGTCGAGCAAAACGCAGATGTTCGGGTCCAGTACTCGGCCAAATGCCTGGAAGAACCATCGATGAGAGTTGATCTTTTTCTGATTTTTTTCCTTCAGACAGAAGAGCAATTGCACGGGCTGTCCTGGACGGGGTTTTAGGGAGACCTGGGTTCCCTTGACCTCCATTCCTATCTGGGTCGTATATTCGTAGATATGCGCAGTGACGTCCTTCCCATTGACTTGTTGTTTCGCAATACCATCTTGATATACACCCAGTCCGGCAAGAACAGCGCGTGTGCGAGGGTTAATTTTTCCACGTCCGTCGCTAACTATGCATACAACAATCTTCTTCCACGCATCTTTACCCCATGTATTGCTGTTGGTTCTCGAGCACATGTATTCGATATTCTTAAACACTCCAGCCATAGTGCGCGCGAACAGGAAGTCATCCTCGTTGTACATCGTCACGACTATAAATAGCTCGGTATGTCGCGGTTTGGCGAATAGCCTCTGTCGCAAGGTGAAGCGCTCATCGTAGAAATCCGACGGGTCGCAAGTGGCAGCTGAATATCTCATATGGGTGAATTCGTCACGCTCTGGAGGTTCGGCGTGGTTTACTTGGCTCAAGAGCTTCGGAGGTATGGGGCAATCTAATACTAAATTGCCGTTGAACAGCTGTACTTCCTTCACCGTCTTCCACCGGCGGATGGGGGCAGGGCTTGGGGTGTTGATAGCGGCTTCGTCATCGAATGGGGACATTGGGAGCTGAGGGTTCGGCCCGTATGGGTTATCTTGCTGTAGCATGGGTACATTGTCATCGTAGGGTTGCGCCGGGTATTGGGAGACGTCGTACTCGGAGCCGGGCGTTACTGTAGGCTGATACGGCTGTGTATAGTAGGCGTCATGGTGAGATTCTGGGGATACGGTATAATCGCGATGTGGGAGGGGACTCGGTCTGTAGGGATGTTGGTTTTCATATTCTTCGTTGTGTCCGTACGAGTTCTGAATGTTATTGACGGAATACTAGATAGCAGCCATGGTTAATTGCTGGTCGCATCTAAGTGTTCTTTCGCGCAGATACTGACAGTAGGCTGGGTTTGTAGACGATCTGCCGACGGCATCTCAAGGTGTCCATATGGCTGATAGGGATTGTCCTCCAGCTGATATCCCTGGAGCGGTCGACCCGGCGAGGGCGTGCGATTGAAGCCTGGACGAGGATTCATCGCGGGGGACTGAGGTTCATCAGGTTCTATTGTTTGGATTAGCGGTCGCTCAATCAACGACGCAGCAAGCAGTCAAATCAGGAGAAAAGCACAACGAGCAACTCTATCCTTCTTTGAAATAGCAGTTGAAGGCGGGTATTCTTTGGTTGAAGGAGAATGGCGCCTATCACCATCGCAAAGTGCTTCGGACTTGTTTTGAGCGCCACAAAAAAAAGAAACGAAAAAGCATCAAAAGACTCACCATTAAGTCGATTGTACGACATTTTGTTTCAAAGACTACCGCAAAACGAGCGCAAGCAGCGAGCGACAGAATTTCATGGGCAAAATGGTTTTTCTTCTTGTTGTTTCAGCTTTCACAGCAAAAAATGGAGCAAGTCAAGTCACAAGCGACGGTCGTCCGACGGTAGCCAGACAGCTTTCAAAAAAACGTTACTGCAAAATCGTTTGAAGAAATGGAAGATGATAGGATGGCAGGATTTTAGGCAGACAGTTTTCAAGCCAGAAGAAATATCGCGATGGCTGCGGCTGCGGCTGCGGCTACGAGAGTGAAGATTTGGCATACAAGCCTCCTTCAGCGCTGACGATGCTGCTGACGTCCTTTCCAAAGCTCCAAACTGCGCCAAGTTGTGGCTGGACACGAGTTATAAAAAGACAGACCATGCATCCATCGTCCTGGCGACAGCTGGGATACTCCACAGCATCACCGAATGAGCGAGCTGCATGCGGGCCTGACACAGGAAAATATGTGGCTTAGCACCGTTGCGAGGACGACTCGCACGAACGCCTTTCCACGGTTCACCAGGCACCAGGAAAAAGGGTTCAGGTGTGGAATTCTGCCCCTGAACCATACAGGGCAAAGAACGAACCACGGTTCCTGAGACTGCGAATTCAATTGTACTTGCGTATCTTGGGTTTGTCGCCCAGGCCTTCGATTAGTTTCCTAGCCTAAGGCTATCCTGCTGATTGTTCTCCAGGCATTGGTGCGTCTATTACTATGCCCGATCACAGCTGGCCTCGAGTAGGGTGAACGCCCGAGAACGTCCCCCGTCTCTCCTCTCCTGCGAGATGACCATATATCTCTTCCTATCCAAGATTGATACCGTGAGGACTCTGGTACTTTGCTGCTGTGGAACAAGTCCAACCCAAATGAGGTCAGAAGATGACCTTGTACTGGCCATACAAGCAGACCGGTTACAGCTTCGAGCAGAATCGAATAAATGGTAAACACATCATACAAGTTGTGCGAGTTTACACCACAGGACACGTCACGTAAGAATGAAGCGGGACAGGAGTCCTGTATATGGTATCTTGAACGGGCAGCGATTGGGATCATCCATATAAGACCAGAGCATATCCTCTCTTTGTAAATATTCTTTCTACGCCTCCTCTAATCAGAATATTATTACTATCTATTAGGTACCTAGCTAGGTATGTATGCTTCACTGAGCTGTTACATCTGCTCCCCTAGCCTCTAATGTCTGTCATCTATCAGAGAGATATAACCAAACCCATAACCAAACCATAGAAATGTTCGCCATGCGATTTCTTCAGGTTTTTTGGCTTGCTACAAGCATAGCATTTGCTGTCGCCGCAGGCAATTCTCCCATTGGGTTGATGACTGGCCACAGACCGGTAGGGTTTTATAGACTACAATCCGCCGAACGTATTGGATACACTGTTAGGCTGATAAGTTAACATCCAAAAGTGTAGTCAGATCGGTTGTTTTAATGATGGCAGGTGTGTTGAAGCCGGCTGCCAATATTGTGATAAACGCCATGTAGGTGCTTCAGACTTCCTTTACCATCTGGCCACGAGCTGATTAAACCTCCAAAGGGTATTTGTGTCCATTGATCTGGAGACTTACCCTTCAATATTCAACTGCATGCTAGATAGTGAGGTTGCCAGCAGATTCGGGCGCTGAGCGGGGATGGTTTTGTCTAGTCTTGCCAGAATAGCTTCCCAGTGATTCAGGTTTCAGAATTCAATACTTCTATCTCATATCGCTAAATCGATCCATGGTAGGGTAAAGACGCTGATATCGCAATATATTTACGGTGCAGCGCTGTTCTAGGTAACTAATTAAGAATCATCTATTGTAATTTGCAACGATTCCAAGTCCCCTGTCTCTGTTCTTTGTTTATAACCCAATCTCACCTCCTCCGCTGGGTCGGTCGGTAATATAATCCGTGGGTCGTGAATTCTATACGACTCCGGCAGGGTAGGTACAGTCAAATCGGCAAATCCTGGAACTAAAACACTTCCAATCAGGCCGGGACGCCCATCAAAGTCATCTTCAAGCTTTAAATCTGCATAAAAATCCCTTTCTTCGAGCTTAATAACCGCTTTACACGCAGATGCAATTAGATTCAAATCCCAGAATCCTTCACGATGGGGGATGGCGAGGATGCACTGAACAGCCAGTCGTCTGAGGTGTGGATGTCGGCATTTCAACGCCATGTAATATAAAGGGGGTTTGTAGCCCATATCAAGCGTGAATGTCCCTTGACCTCGGCATATAGTTTCAAAGGCAGTGTGTGGGGGTGGGAGAATTGTTTTCAACATTTCAGCCAGGTGGGTGAGCATTTGAATAAAATCGGATGGGTAAGAGTCAAACACCATTTCGTCATATGGTGAGAGACATGTCGAGGCCATGATGGTGGCCATGATGTGGAAGAGGCGCAGAAGGGGGAGCGCAATAACTTCTTCACCAGAAATGCGGCTTTTAAGAGAAATTAATGATGCCTTGTACGTTTGCAGCCACGCTGTGAGATCGAATTGGATTCGCCTTTGGCTGCTGAGGCGCTCAGACTGAGAGTAGGGAGAGTTTGTTAATATTGCATGCCGGACATCCTCTGTGAGGTGGTGAATCCTATCCAGTAAACTGTCTAGGTACTGCCTCGCCTGCTTGACTGATTCGAACATGAGTGGAAGCTTCTGTGTTTCGGAGTCATAGAACTGCAAGCGAATTTGCGGAGACCCTAGCCCAAATAGAATAGATTGAGTATTTAGTCGCGTAAATACTTCAGCAATATAGTCGTATGTAGAGTCGGGTTGACTCTTGCAAATGAGTGTATGGCTGCCCGTCGAGCGTGTTGGTGATTGTATTTCAGTGAGAAGTTGCAGTCCGTGGACTAGATGAACATTGCTGGCAGTGTATCGACGGCGTACCATCTCCAAGCTGATGAATATCATGCATACAATCAGAGCCATGGTAGTGGAGGTGTTTCCATTCCTGTTTGAATAATGGCCCCGAAGATGATGGATTGCCTTATTATATTGTTGCAGAGTGAATTTATCATGCTCGTTTAAGATGCTTTTCTTTCTTTCATTCAGACCTAGCATCTCAGTCTTGTAGGCGGAGCTGAGTGCCAGGAGCGCGTGTAGCGTGGCTGGCTCAGTAGAACTAGCTTGGATGACCAGAGTTTCCCAGAAAGTAGACCCGAATAACCCGGCCAGCTTTTTGAGGGCACGATTCATCAGCCATTCAAGCACATTGTTTTCATCATTATTTAGAGTGCTACTACTGGGAGCCAGGGAGTTGTATCGTGCAAGACTGATGCGAGTCCTTGACGAGGAGGAGGAAAGGCCATTGGCACCCCCTCCCCAAATCCCATACCCGTCACAAGCCCGGCCTGTCGAAGCGCATTTACGACATGATGGCCTTTCTTCATCGCACTTCACCCGTCGTATCCTGGCTCCTGCGTGAGAAATGAAACTTGCAATGGCAAATGAGGAGCTGGACTTACTTGCATGTCCGACAGCCAGTCCTCGTTTTAGACTTCACCTGGGTCAGTGCCTTTCGCGGCGGATTTAGCGGCATATTTTCCACCTCCGTCTGGTCAGCAATACGGTTCTACAACTCTTCGTGGCAGGAGATAGACAGACTATGCGATTTATATCCGTCTTAAGGGTTGACCTGGTGGCAGATGGAAGAAAGATGGTGATTGGCTGGTTCGCATTTGGCGACAGCTGATTGGCCCCCAGAAAGACGTCCAGCGACACCAGCTGTTGAAGCGCAGGTAACCGGGTACTTAGACGAAAAAGCCTGCAGGCTTAATGGCTCAGTGATTGAACTTTGCGGCGAACGAGCTAAAAGGTTGTTAGGCATCAGGGCAAAGACGTAATGGATTTCAAAGCGAAGTCCCGGGTTTCACACTCTAAAAACCGACGGGCTGTCTATTTAAGGGCCATGTATGCCGCTGAGAAGAGCCATTCTGAATCCCAAATCTCAACTCCGAAGCAACGTTCTATACAAATACAATAAATACCCAGTATGGCTGTTCCAACTCGCACTCTAGGCCACAATGGCCCACAGGTCCCTGCTATTGGTTTCGGCGCTATGAGTATTGGAGGTGCCTATGGTGATGCTGGCGACGAAGAGACCAAGCAAAACCTTCTTGATCGTGCCCATGAAATTGGGCAGCGTTTCTGGGATACTGCCGACATATATGCAGACAGCGAAGATATCATTGGAAAATGGTTTCAACGAACCGGTAAACGCGAAGATATCTTCATCGCCACGAAGTTTGCAGTGAACCCCCCCACTGGAGACCGGAAAATTCGGTCAGACCCCGAATACGTTAGTGAAGCATGCGATAGGAGTTTGGCAAGACTCGGGATCGATACTATTGATTTGTATTATTGTCATCGCATAGACGAAGTGACGCCAATTGAGAGGACGGTGGAGGCGATGGTTGAACTGAAGCGGTATGCCACCATATTTAGAACCACTAGCCGTATTTCTGTTCACTAGGAATGCTTTGCAAGCAAGAACTGACGAGGATAATGATATAGGCAAGGCAAAATCCGATACCTTGGCTTTTCTGAGATTAGCGCCGAGGCCTTGCGGCGTGCTCATGCTGTTCACCCAATCTCAGCATTCCAAGTTGAATACAGCCCCTTTTCACTTGACATCGAATCGCCGCAGGTCAGGCTATTGGAAACCTGCCGTGAGCTCGGTATTACCGTCGTTGCATACAGTCCCATTGGACGAGGCCTTTTGACCGGACAGATCAAGTCCTTCGCCGATATTCCGCCCACAGACTTCCGGCGTGCGGTGCCAAAATACGCGGAGTGCTTCCCCCAGATCATGGAGCTAGCTAAGAAACTCGAGGAGGTGGGGAAAGCACACAACACTCAGGCCTCCACCATCTCTCTTGCTTGGCTGCTCGCCCAGGGGGAAGACATCATCCCGATCCCCGGCACGAGGACGATCAAGAACCTCGAAGCGAATACCAATGCAACTATGGTCCGGTTATCTGACAAGGAGATTAAGGAAATCCGTGATGCAGTGGACAATGCGGATATTAAAGGCGATCGATATCCACCTGGGTAAGTGGCCACCACCATATCTTTGAGAGAGCAGGCTAACGAGTGATAATTCGCCAGTATGAATGATTCGTTACTGCGGGACAGCCCGCAGTTATGAATGAAAGATGACCGGTATTAGAAGGAGGTGCAATGTCCCGAAAGTCCTAACTTGGGGCCTAAATGTCCGCTCACAATGAGGTGAAGTTCACCTCATGGGTGCTGGACAGGAAAGCGATGCCCCAGTGGCAGGGGGAGCTCCACCATAGCTGCAAATAACTCCTATAACTGTATCTCTTTCATATCCTCTCGACACCTATTCAAGACCGTCGTTTCTTCTGTACTTTCTTAAATGCGATGGCATCAGATCGTTGTTGACGTTATGTTTCAGCCGTTGTAATCTGCAAATCGTGTTCGCTGCGTCTTGAGGCTTCGCTCTCGCCGTTTGCCGCACCCCCCACCGCCCCACCAGCGTTGTTGTTGTTGTCAGAAATCCCTGATTCAATATCATTACCCTCCATGGAGTGGGATGTTTCCACCGTCTGAGGCCGTGTAGAAGAACCATGTAAAGGCTGCGAAGTTGTAGAGTCCCGCTTTTCAGTGCTGTGTCGCGGCCTTAGGCTATAAATAACCGGTACATTGGCTACAAATGAAGAAAAGAATACCTCGAGCATACCCAAGGTATGGCGTTTCTCCTGCTCTGTGGTGTTAATGTTCGGCAGGCGCAGAATAGCTATAACAAGCACACCTATGCCAGTAGAAAATAAAAAGGCGAGCCCAATACGTCTATAAGTGCTGCATCAGCTTTCAACCCAGCGGCCTGTTTCTTCCGGTCTTTGCTTGGAGACAGGATACAGTCGACATCACTTACTGTTTCAAAGGCCGCTTCATGCGTATTAGCAGCGGCAGTGGAAATATAAAGAGCAGCAAGTCTGTAAATATATTCATGGAGCATAAAACATAGAGCTGTATAGGCGAACGAACACAAGGGCCTATCAACGTCAGCGAAAATGACTTGGGTTGATGATAGACAGTAGAGCAGTTGGATACCTGGTTTGGGAATCACCTGCCAAAAAAGACTGACAGGATCACATTCCGTGAATATGACCACGATGGTTGGGATATATGTAGCAGCTAGTATTACCCAATAGACTTTCATGATTCTATTGGGCCATTCTAGAGAGGAAAACATCTGTTCGTAGAGGAGCAACAGAACGGATTTCTGTACCCATAGACTAGACCATCCAGGTTAAAATCAGCTTTCGGGAGGAGTCCCCAATAGACAAATGCACAAAGCAAGCCCTTACTATGTGTTTGAGAAACCCCGATTCGATAGTGCCAGCTTGCCGGCTATTGAAATTTGATGTACCATTTTGGGAGAGACAGAGGCGAACTGGCCCATTGTGTTATTGGTATGCCACACCAGTAGAATTGGGACGACGGCGGTCCGATGGAGGACATAAACCATTGCGAGCATTGTGAGATAGTCGGCAACGACGAACGATTGATGCCTGAGCTTCCGTAGAACCAGGCGTAGACTCATTATGCCAAGTACCACCGGGGTAAATACAATCGTTAGAATGAGGGCGGGTTGCATTTTGCCCACCACGAGTCTGACCGAAGCTGCAGAAGTTCATGCCGCAGGACCCGGATATTTAGCCATCCTAGACGGGGTTGAAAAGTTGGCGGCCAGCAATGGCGGCGGCAGCAGCTCGAGCGCACGAGACTGCGCTGAGCTAGGTATTTTCACAGATGGGCTGTGCAGCTAAAGGTATATACGTGTTAGTCAAAGAGAAAACATTGGAAGTCCACTAGAGCTTCAATGAATCAGCTGATGAAGTATAGTATTGGCTTGATAGGGTGTCCCAGAGATGATGTCACATCGTAACTATACAGAATTGAGTTGAACATTTGCTAAAAGTATAAATTTCAATCTGAAGCTACAGCTTTCTACCATCAAAACGGCGGATGAGACTTCCTTTGCAATGTAATCTGTCGAACGAAACTGACGCATGAAAAATGTATTTTGTTGACGGAGGTTGGAGCTTGGGTTGATGCAGGTTGATTTAGCGCGCCTATGAGGCTTTTGCCCCACACCCTGCCGCGCTTCTGCGGTTAAGTCCCCTCGACACATCGACACAGATACGACATCCCTTGACAACTACAACACCGTTGGGAGCCAATTTGAGACAGAAGAAGTCATTCACACCGAAACGACCAAGAAGCAAACATGGCATCCACTGAGCAGCAACCCGTATCGGTGCTGTTTGTATGTTTAGGAAATATCTGTATGCCCCTCCTTTCTATTTCCTTAGATTAGGTCTAGGTTCAGTGAATTTAACATCTTGGTATCTTTACCATTTAGGCCGTTCACCAATGGCAGAAGCAGTCTTCCGCAACTTCATTAAGAACCAAGTCCCAAAGCTCAAGAGCCTCTCGCGCGTAACATTTGGTGAAATCGACTCTGCGGGGACAGGAGCATATCACGTCCACTCCCCTCCTGATCCCCGAACAATGTCCACGCTCGAGAAAAACGGTGTGACAGATTACGAGCATCCGGCTCGCAAAGTGCAAAAGGCAGATTTTACTACGTTCGATTACATACTGGCGATGGATGAGGATAACTTAGACTCACTCCTGGATATGCGTTCGCGAGTTGTTGAAGAGAAGAAGAACAAGGCTGCTCAGGGTGGTACTACCGACTACAAAGTTGCTGATGTTCGGCTATTTGGAGATTATCAGGGTGGGAGTCTGGCGGATAAGGTGGGCGGGGGTGAGGAGGTGCCGGATCCATATTATGGAGGGAGAAATGGGTTCGATCTGGTGTACGGCCAGGTATTGGATTACTCGAGAGGGTTCTATAACTATTTGAACAACCAGCGGGCCGTATGAGAGGGCTGCTGTTATGGCATCGAGGAATTCATACTGCTGGACAGAATAGAGTTTGGAGTTGGGCGTTTCCTGTTGAATGAGATGGCTGTGCTCACTGATAGACCAGAATTGCCATGCTAGAACAGAAACGAAAAGGAAACTATATTACATATATATGTACAATTGCCTGGCCATGGCGAGTTTCTAGCCAGACGGATCAATCGATGAACTCTCGATATGCCCTCATACACGCTGGCTGATTTGAATGGCAGCCCTGCATCCCAGGCGTATAACGTTGACCAACGGTTCATAAGGCTTTGCTTCCTTGGAGTCATTTTCAACTGCATGATCAAGGTGTTCAAGCTCCTCGTCTCGTATCCTCTTTAATGTTGTCACCAGCTCTTTAAGTTCACCGTCAACTTGTTCACCTCGCCTCTCTGCATCCGCAAACCACTCCAACATCTCTCGGATCTGATCGTTATAATGAGTGCCTATTTCCGTTTCCACAGCCTCGGTGCATGCCATTGCGGCCTCACGGCCCATCACCCCGGTAGACCAGCCTAAAAATGTAGCCGCTTTCTCCCATACCGGCCACATAACGGTTGGCCGTACATGGTGTTTAGCTATTAAGTGATTGAACGTTTGGAAGTGGCCATCTTCTTGGTCGTACATGTGCTTCATCAAGGGTCGTAGGTGTGGATGAGATCGGACTACTGGTGGAGATTGTGCGGCGTATATTAGGGTTGCGGCTAGTTCACCGGCTTGGTTGACTCTCAGGGCGCTGTCGAGGAAATTTCGCTGTTTCTGGGTCAAAACCATGCGCGGTTTGCCATTGGAGGGTGATGTGGAGGATTCGGTTTCATTAGAGGCGTTGAAAGTGGCCGTGGAACTGTATCTTGCCCTGGCATTTCTTTCTAGCGACCTTGAGGCAAAGCATTGGGTGCATAGTGACCGGGAGAGCAATGAATGGCGCAGTGGTAAAAATTGCCGGAGCATCGTCACTGGCAGGTCCATTTGTAAATCTCAAAAGTAGCTGGTATATATTAGTTAACCCTTAGCAGGTCTATTTGCCTTTCATAGAGTATGAAGCTCTCTTGATGAGTTCGACGCGCCAAGAATAAGGTATATCACGTGAGCGGTGTTGAAGCTTTTGCGCCGGCGACAGGACTAACGACGCTGTGGCGACGAGCGCAAGACAAGACAGACGTCGACGTTGCAACTTTGGAAGACTTTTCTCAAAAGTGCTATTATCCACCATTCCTCATACCGTATATCTTCCACTAGATACCGTTTGTGAAGTCTACTACCTGTGGATTCATCCCTTTCCAACGTCGCATCCTTCCATCATCCCTTCGTCGTGCTCCTGTAGCTGTCCGTTGCGGCGAGAATACCAGCCTCCTCTACTTCAGCGCTTCCCTTTATCCTTATCTGTTGAGGTATTCTTCCTGCAGTGTCTGGGTTTGAGTGTGGTGGAATATTCCGATACTACTTGCCACTCGGCCGTGTTAAAAGAAAGCTGGAACTTTCTTCATGGCGGACTTGGACGCTGACCTCCTCGCTTTGGCGGGAGACGATTCCTCTGACGAGGAGTCCCCCAGCACCACACAACAAAAGCAATCTTCCCCCCGTCAAACATCGACCGGTGACCAAGCCCAGTCCAACAGCAACGGCGATATGGCCCGAAAAGGTGTTGCTCGTCCTGTCAAACGGAGAAAGAGAGATTTAGAGGATGGCGAAGAGGAAGAAGGAGAACTGTATGTGACTATCAACTGCATTTCACCTATTGTGTTGCCGCCATCACTATGCTCTCCATCCCCGCACCTTCACTCTACCTTCACTTTGGTTTTAAACAGCTGCAATATGTTTCATTTTACAAGTTAAGGTCCTGACCGGGTTTTTATTCAAGGTCCTCTTCATCGGTTGGGTCTCGTAATGGCTTTCATTCTGTGCCATACTCTGACTCCGAGTCAGACACAACACCACCTCTCGATACCAACCAAGGTCCTATCTTCCCGTATGAGAAGTTGTTTTACTCAGCGAAGGACAAAGATGAGATCATGGCGAAGCCAGAAATACAACGAGAGGAAATACTGTCCGAGCGAGCACAACAAGTGGATCGTCATAATCAAGACCAGGCTCTTCGTCGGCTCCTCGCTGCGCGTGATCGTGAGGAAGCTCGCACCCAAAAGAAGCGCAAGGCTAGTGGCACCGACTTGGAAAATCAACGCAAGAGTTCTCGCAAGAAGACTATCGTGGGCGGGCGGAAAGTTGGCGAGCCGTCAGACGCTATTGAAGCCTATAAGCGTCAACGTGAACAAAGAGGCAAAAGAGATGAGCAACGGCGGCGGGATGCATCTAGAAAGGAGGGGAGTCGTGGTTCCCCAGCAAGAACCGGCCGCGACTCGGAGGGTGAAAGTGAAGTGGAATGGGAAGATGACCGGCGCGGGTCTCCATCCCCCGTCAGAGATGATCCTCCTGCAGAGCTTAAAGATATCCAACGCGCCCGTATAGGTCGCAGCAATTTCGCCCAAGTGTGTTTTTATCCCGGTTTCGACCAGGCTATCAGCAATTGCTATACCCGGGTTATCATTGGCCCCAATCCTAAGACCGGGCAGAACGAGTACCGTGTTTGTCAGATTAAGCGTAAGAAGCTTCCACCCGAATCATCCATCACCTCCTTCCGTTGGTTACTAATATCAGTTTCGGACAACAGGATTTGCTGAAGGAAAACCATATGCGATCGAAGGGCCTAATGGCCGAAACTTTATCACCACTCAGTATGCTGTTTTAGCCCATGGCAAAGCAGAGCGGGAGTTCCCATTTATTGCTTGTTCGGATTCACCGATCACCGAGGTATATATGTTCTCGCAGCAAAGTGTTCGTGTGTTGTTTGACTAACTTGACCTATGAAAGGCCGAATTCAATCGGTATCGTCAAACTATGATTGTTGAAGACTGCAAGATGGCAACCAAATCCACGATTGCCAAGAAAATTGCCGACATCAACAACCTTCTCAACCACCAATTTACCAAAGAAGAGCTCGAAGAAAAGCTACGGCGGCAGGGCACGAATGATAACAAAACCCTTATTTATGAACGCATCCAGCTGGAGAAACGGCGCAACCTTGCAGTCGCAGCCCATGACGACGACGCTGTTGCCGAATGTGATGCGGAGCTTGCAAAACTGACTGGTCCCAAGCTAGCATTTGGTACCACGCTTGTCAAGCCACGTTCTGGTGATAAAACCCAACAAGAACGACTTGCGGAGATCAACATGCGCAATCAAAAGCTAAACACCGAAAATGTGCGCAAAGCCCAGCTTGCCGAGCGAAAAGCGGCCAAAATGGCTGCTGCAGCGGTGGCTCGTGGAGAGGCGGTCGCAGACCGCTTTGCTCGTGTAAAGACCCGTGCGCGTACACACTATGATGTTAACAGTGGCCATCTTGTTCCGGTCAAGTTGGACGAAAGTGGCAGCCGCTCTCTTACTCCGGGGACTGGCGTGAATACACCAAACAAGCCCGATACACCGAAACGTAGCGTGACACCATCCAGTATCAAAACGGGATCTGAGGCCAAAGCTCGCGCTGGTGTACCGGTGATACGCCACCGCCCAACTGACGAGGATAACATTGCAGCTCTTGACCTTGACATCGACATAGAAGTCTGAATACTTCTACCAACAGTACCACGTCCGCAGTCTATATCTTTCTGTTTTTGTTTTTTTTTTACCAACAGCCGTTCAAAAATGATTCACTAAAACCATTCTAACATACCCACTGATTTGCTGCACCCTCAGGGGGGCCGACTGGTGGTGCAGAGCGTATCAAATTGATGCCACGCTCCAACTCGCACTTCTAGGTCGCCATTTGTATTCAGCTTTGTTCTTCCTTTCTATTTTATACCAGTACCATTTGAGCATGAGGGTGATTTGGGCGTTATTTCCAGGCCGAAGCGATATATTCTAGGATTTTAATCTTGTGTACCTTTATTTACTCTGAGATATGTTTGATAGACCAATACAAGTTGTTCACTCGCCACCGTCCAGCTCTCTCTTGGCTCTCGTGCCTTGGCAGCGGTGGCTTATATAATCATACCGATGCAAACGCGGCAAACAGCGAGATCTCGCGGGTCGCGCCAGACGCGTCGTGATTGGCCCCGCGCGTCACCGACGAGAGCTCCATTAATGCGTGTTGGTGCTCTCGTCAACAGATGAGCCGTTCAACACACATTCAACCTATGGCTTCTTCCCAATGATGATTTGATGATTTGCTTGATGTTTTAGCGCTGCAGTTCTATCTAAAGGTGCTATAATTACTTCTCAATATCATGACGACGCCCTCCACCCCGCGTTCGTCGCGCGCTCTCTCCCCAGCGGACAGCCTTGATACACCCTCTAGATCGAACAATGGCGATTCCATAGAGGTTATGACGCCGCGAAGGAAGGTTCAAGCCATGCTTGCTGCGATTGACGACGACTCGGATGAGGAATACGCACAATCCACCGCGTTGCCCTCGCGACTGAAGAGCATTGGATATTCGAGCAATTCAAGGCAACCCAAAGGTGATACCGCGTTATTTCACGACGATGAGGAGGAAGAGGAGGAAGACCAGCCTATTGCTCCAAGGGGGCGACTCGCTGCTAAAATGCAGGCTGGCCCCTTCGCCACTAGTTCTCCTGTTTCGAACGATAAAATAGCAGGAAATAAGGGTCCACCAAGGAAGGAGTATCTGGATATTGAAGAGGATTCGGATGACGGCAGTATTCGTGCAGCGGGAGCGAATAGAATACGTCCTGCTCCTACTTCACCAACACCAGTCACCCCGCGGGAAAACGCGTCTGATAAATCGCCGTCACCGCTTTTCGTCTCCCCGGGATCTCCCAGCCCCCAATCACGACGCGACGGCCTACCACAACATGAACCTAACAGTGAAGATGACGAGGAACAGCCAGTTTCGCGTTTCCAGCAACTCGTTGCACGGAAGAGAAAGGAACAGAACGAGCGTGAGCGACTGGAAGCGGAGGAAAAGGCCGAGAGGATGCAACGGACGAGTGAACTAGGTCTAGAGCTTGGATCTGACGAGCACAATGAGGAAGATGAAGGCGACGAAGAGGAGTCAAGTCGGAGATTGACCCAGCAATCGCGGCCTTCTAGGAAAGCTAGCAAAAAGGCAATGTTAGAAATGAATAGGGAGACACAGCGCATGGCGAGGAACATGCAGTTGGCGCACGAAGCAACGACTAGGAAAAAGATATCAATTGGCAGCTTTTTGGAAAGATTCAATCAGAAGAACACTGAGCAGTCAAAGACAGATGAAGGTAGCTCCGCGACACAAGGCTCACAGCCTTCGGATTCCGAGGCATTGCATTCTACGCCGCCTACGTCCCCAGTCCGTGGCCCTTCCACAGACCCTAAGGAGAAGAACGCGACTGTCAATGAGAATATCCGCGCGGATATAGATAAATTACTGGAAGGGGACATTGAGGAGGTCCCTACTCTTGAGGAGCTCATCGCCAATCCAGGTATCGTGGAAGACGATCCTGTGGAATACACCGTGCAAGAGAAAGCAGCAGACATCTCCTCAAAAGGCGCTGCAGAGACACTGGTCAATCCTAAATCCAACTCAGATATGCGACAAATCAGAGTGCGCCTTTCCCGGCAATCTGTTGCTGAAACACAACAACACGACTCCGACTCCGACCTAGAAGTCGTAACATCACCTTCACAAGTCCGCCGTCTCGCTTTATTCGAGAATATGCCCTCACATCAGTCCCGCAAAGAAGCAAATTCCCTACGTACTCTAAAAGCCCTAGCTCAGCGCACATCCCCCACCCGTAACAAGCAGTCGTCCATGAACCAAGCTGAATTCGAGGCTTCGCTACTTCAAAAGGCTAGGGAACAAGCTGCTAGACAGAGAGAGGAGAAGCTTGATGCCCTACGCGCCAAGGGAGTTGTCATCCAAACCGCTGAAGAACGTGCCCGAGAGGAGGAGCAGATAGAAGGTTTGATGGAGAAGGCTCGGGACGAGGCTGACCAGATTGCTAAAAGGGAAAAAGAGGCCGCTAAAAGGAAGGCTGCGGCTGAGGGTGGTCCAGTTGAACTGGGCTCCAGCGACGAGGAGGATTATGTTGAGAATGAAGGGGATGATGAGGGCCATAAGTTATCAGAGGATGAGGAAGAAGAAGAAGACGATGAGGATGAAAACGACGAGGAGAGTGATGACGGTGCCCTCTGTGACGATATAGCACAAGAAGCTGGGGAGTCGGATGACGATGGCAGTGGAAATATTTCCGAGGCTGAGCAAGCCGACGACACTGTGCCACAACGGGCCCGAAGAGCAAAATTTGTGGTCAGCGACGATGAAGAGGACGGTGACCCCGTTGAGAATATTGCACCAGCGTCTCCCGAACTCCAGATTCCGAATCTCGGGGCTCCTAAGACTCCCACTCTCAGATTATCCCAGGCATTCGCCGCCACCATGAGAGACAGCCAGCAGGATACACAACAGGATTCACTTGATCAGCTTCGTAAGATGCCTGGTATCGATCTTCCTGTTGCCGAGTTGCTCGAACAAGACTCGCCAGGGATTATTCCCAACAGCCAAAATCGGGATTCCGGATCTCTTGACCTGCTTGCAGGGTTTACCCAGGCGAATTTCCAGGCCACCGAATCTCCAGGAGGACGATCATATACGACTTATTCTCAAGACCCTGAACCGACTCAGGATGCTGGGTTCGTAATGTCACCATTCGATCAGCGAAAGCGCTTTTTAACTACGCCATCGTCTGTGGCTAACACTTTACCTATCTTCGAGGGCTCCCCTAAGCCAAACGAAGCTAGGAGACGGTTGGTCAGGGGTGGTGCTCGACGTGACTCCGGCTCAGATGATGAGCTACAAGCTAACCCCAAGGCTTTGGATGCTGTACGCCGGGCAGCAAAGAAGTCTTCGCAGTTTAAGAAGAAGAAGAGCAAGGCCAAAGACATGGTTGAAGAAGCTGCGGAGGAATCGGATGATGAATACGCTGGGCTAGGAGGTGCCAGTGACGATGATTCTGGATCCGAGAATGAGTTCGACTTGAGCATGATCAACGACAATAGCGGAGAGGTCGTAGACGAGAAAGCTCTGGCTGCACTGAATGCGTACGTATTCTCTTTGAAAGTTCAAACAGAAGGTGAAAAAAGCCGAACTAACATGAGAATCCTCTTCACAGCAACCATGCTCGAGAAACAGATGAGAGAGAGGTTAATAAGCTCTTTAATGATATTACGACAGGTGCATTCCGGCGGAAGCGCGGTGGAGGGGACGACCTTGATTTATCCGATTCTGACGATGAACGGATTGCTGCTCGCCGCCGAGCTAAGCAAAGGGAATTCGCTAAAATGCGAAAAGCCTTACTGGCAGATGAAAAGATTGGCAAAATTGCGGATGACCCGAAGAAGCAGGCGTTCTTCAAGGCGATCGAAGACCGTGATATGGACGACGAGCTCGGCTTCTTCGATGATGGGGGTGAAGAGGATGCCGATAACAGCGGCTCTCAAGATACAAATAACGGCGACCAGCGAAATGAGCCAGGCGATGCAGGTCGTAAGAGGCCACTAGACACTGCTGGCGCCGATGTTTTGAATCGTCCAGCGGCAAAATCACGCCGCACAGCCGCGAGGAAGGCAATGAAAAAACCATTGACACTAGCTGAGATTCGAGAGTCCGTTTCCTTCCTTATCGACGGTCCGGATACCGATGCTGCCGCCCCTTCATCTGCTACGGTGGCTGAAAATATCGAACCAGAGCCAGAAGACGCCGTTACCCGCACAAGGGAAACAGCGTCTCCAATTCGCAGTACCACACCAAATGAATCCGCAACTCATACAGAGGCCCCTGCCCACACTTTTACACATCCACGTCGTCGACCCGGTACCGTAGTCGATCGCCTCTCCCTCCGCCGTCAAGCTTCATCGAACGCCGCCGCATCCTCAAATGCAAACAAATTCGCCTTCCACTCTAATCAGTCCCGTGCTGGTCCCACAGATTTCAAACGACCTTCATTCCTCCAACGACGATCCACTTCCAGCCTAACAACCATGTCATCTACTTCAGGCTCGTCAATTGGCAGCGACTCATCGTCAAATGCATCTGCGGTGGTTGTAATGTCAGAGTCAGGAGGTGTGCAAGGTGGCCGTAAGGGAGCAGTGAATTACTACGCTGCAGCCCGAGACAAGGAAAGAGAAATCCAATTGAAGAAACATGCGGGAGGAGATTCGTCTTCGAAACGCGCTGCTCTTGTTGAACGGTACCGGATGGCTGGCGGTGGGTTGACGGGGTTGCTCAAGAAAGATGGGCAACAGTGGGAGTGATAGGGATATCAGATTCCTACCCTCATTAAAATTTTTTCTTGTCGTTAGATTATTTTTTCTCTGGAGTTCTATCCGGTCTGGGTGGGCAGTGGATCGCTGCAATTGTACAGTGCGTTTGGGTCGCTATTCATGATTCTGTATGGAGTATCGGCGTAACCAGGGGAAATCTGATTGGTATTGATTTCAGGGATATCATGGAGCTACGAAGATTAGACAAACTACCTTGGATGGTTAATAGCAGATATTATTTCATTTCTTATTCGTTCTTCTTCTCGGTGGTGAGGGACTATGGCTCGAGTATATCCCATTCCACACCAACTAGCCACTTGGTATCTGGCAGCCCTTCTGTGTCTTGATCCCCAATGCCTCGTTCTGTCCCATCAGTAAGTAACGGAGTTTTCATATCTATCTCCCACGCCAATCTTCTTCTAACTCCAATGCGACTCCCGCTTCGTAGTCCGTAACCTGGCGTATCTTGTGTTCTAGGCTCAGCACTAGCACGAATAATGGGTGGATTGAAAAGGATTATGTTATCATATAGGCATCTATTCCCAGAGCCATCCACCTGTGGTGTGACTTGAATAAAAGGTGCTGGACGTCCAACAAGGACTCCGCCATGATTCCGAGCATTCTGCTCACTCGACGACCGGAAGGCCGCAACAGATGTGATCTCCCTGTAAGTAATTTGACGTCCGTTTTCAGTTTCTACCTTCGCCGTCCGTGCTGCAGTAGAATTTGGAACCCACTGCTGCGTTGAAATCTGAGAAGAGTGATAGGACCCAGAAACTGTAGAGGTGGGCCCTTGTTGTTTCGTCCCCGTTTCGAACAGCCAAGTTCGAAGTTCCGATGCCATACCACCGGGGATGAAATCGGGTCTTTTCAGAGACGAAGCCGAAGACCGACCTGGGCGTTTCCGCAATGATAATGGAGAGAGGGGATTTGGTACCACTGGTTCTCTGGTCTCTCCATCTGCATCACCCGTGTACGGCGTAGGTGGTAATATGAATCGAGGTTTTGGGCGAGGAGTTGATGCTGGTGGTGCTGATACTGTGGTTTGGGAAGGTATATGCGGATTGTCATGCTGCTCTGTAGGATATGCGATGCTGGGTGAGTGAGGATCGGGGGTAAATGCGGTAGATTTCGCAGTAGATGGGAACAATTCAACCCTGGTTTTTCCAAGGTTCTGAAAAGGCGTGGACGGGATGCGACGGTGACGCGGTGTGAGAAGTTCATCGCCGTCTTCCGCTGCGTGCTGTGATGTAGCCGGTGGTTGATTATCCGCAGGTAGTGAGCCTGGTGAAGATGGCCTTTCCGCTGGAGAAGAAGATATCACATCAAAACCAGAGACTCCGGCTCTGGCTATGGGCATTCGGTTTGTATGAGATGGTGCAACACGCCGCTGGCGCTTTGCCTCAGGCCGAGTGGGAGATAGCTGAGATAGCTCATGCTCATCCTCGTCTCTCTGGAGGATATAGGCATCCTGCGACGCAGACTCCTCGCTGTCCGATAATATGTCACGCTCATGTGGCTTCACTACTTGTTTGGGTGTTGAATTATCGGAGTCATCCATTATATCATCCCCTGACCTTGAAGGTCGTTGCCTAGATCCATCATGACTAGGAGAGCCCGCTAGGCGAGTCGGAGAAGACTGATGGCCATCATCGCTCAGATCAATATCATCCTGCGCCTGGCTTCCGGGTTCTCCAAGGCGGAAGCGAGGTGTCGAGGAAAACTGTGGCCCGGCATCCTGTGAAGCTGAAGGGCCAAATACAAATCGTGGAGTCCTGTTAGTAGTTCCCTGGCTGGCCGGGGGGATCTGCTGAGATGGAAGCTGTTCTCTACCAGCAGCATGCGACCTTTTTGCGGGTGTCTATGAGCAGTGAGCTTAGATATACAGGTCTAAGTAAGGGCAGCAGGTATTGTTCATACGGCATAAGGGTGCATGGTTATTTATTACGAACTGATATCAAAAAAATGTTGATGGACATATGTTGCTGGTGGGTTGATTTTATGCCAGAAAATCTGTAGTGTGGGTAGTTAAGCAAGTTATGATGGGCGCCCTGGAAGGTCACTGTTCTCCCGGGTGGGCGCCACTAAAGTTAGTGATTAGGGGCACAATTCCTAGGGATGCTTTAACTGCACTACGGGGGCATACTACTATGTAGTAGGGTGAGTGATTTATGTTTGGGTGCGCTGGCCTGGTGTCCACTAAGCTTGGCACAAGAGTATAGAAATACGAGATCACAGAAGTGATCTTCAAAATATATGATTATCCACCTATATCAATCAGAGTATCTATTCTATCTTCTATGATATATAGTGGCGCTAATAACTTACCACCATAAAAGGAATGCAGATCATGTACCCACAATCCAGACCATTCAATATATAGCCGTACCTCGTAAATAGTCGATTGAGCACTGAGGCGATGTGCCGATGATCTGTCAGATTTCACAAGAAATGTGCATGAAAACACAGTACCCTCTTAAGATGTTAAGGACACAGCAATCATCACCAATGCAAAGAATAAACTAAACCAGAACCAATCACCAATATTGCTGTAGATCTGTGAGAGACGGCTGTAATTTATGAACACACTAACAATGATGGTAATAAAAGCCCGCCTGCAAGAGCGGCAAATAGTATACTGTAGATCCCTCGTTTTCGTTTGATCAAAGTTTATAAATCTTCTGGATAAATTGCTGAGCTGAGTTGATTGCCAGCTTCTAAAGAATTTGAGAACCGCACTACTCTGACAGTAGTACTAGAATATAGATAGATTAATAATAAACAGATATATCTGTAAAGTTGGTGAAATTAATACCTTTAAAAGAAGATTACTTTATACAAGAGTTTATCGAAATCTTTGACTCGGGTGCCAATTTACTTAAGAAGATAAACAGCAGCAGGAAGATATATTTTGAGTTTGAGATTCAGCCAGCCATTATCTGTAAATCCACAATCTAGTTATAGTTATGGCTATCACTATTGATCTAAGTGCTTACCCCCTATCATAATGTATACGTGCCTGCTCACCGCCTAAAGCTGTGTTATATAAATCTAATGTCTTCCTCTCTACCATTTCCTCTCTATCCTATATTTTATACTCATTACATCCACTGAAATCGCACGCTATAAAAAAACCATGAAGGTGAAGAATCAATACTTCGCAACAGCGAGAAATACTGCTAATAGAATGTGTAGTTCATCTCTGTTGTCGCTCTTCTAGCCCCCGTCGTCCTGGCCGCCCCGCAGGCGATGCCTGACGCGCCCTGGATCAGCCTCCTCAAGGAACAGGTGTGTCCTGCCAACTACTAATTACAATTTTGAACCTCTATTTGGCAACCTATCTTAACTAACTAAATATCGCTAATAGTGCCCTGATATATCAGCGTCGTGTCTTGATATTGCAGACAAGGCCCATCGTCCGGGGTTTAATGCTGTTGAAGCTGCACAAGCTGCACAGACCATGCCGGCTTGTAATCCAGCCTATGAGAAATGTATCCAAAATCTCTCAGGTGGTATGTGTTCCAGATTCAATTACTCACTCGTACAAGCAACTGGCTAATTGCAGTGCAGATACTTTTCAGCCAGGCGGCACTCAAGGAAATGTCGTTACATGCGTCCTACAAATTGCGCCTGATCATTTTAAGTACTTCCTCGACAATGACAGCGCTGATATACCGATTCCGCCTAACCGAAACTGTGCATTGCGAGAGCTGCACCGCGCAGCGCACGTTGAACTAGGTCCCTTGGCATAAGAATAATGGCTACTGGGAAGATTGTCAGGGACCTCAAAGCTATATAGTTGGGAATAAAGTTGGATGATAGCATTGATCGGCATGTTTGGCAGTCTGGAGCTGAGAGCAGTGAAGCAGGTGGTATTATTTTGTCCGGCATTAGTTTGGCTTGCTCGCCGCGAACTGACTGTACTTGGCGAGATCTTTCCGTCCAATTTCTCTAGTAGTATTTCAACCATCTTTTCAAGATACCACTGAGGATTTTCGGTCAGGTTATCACATAGATGGTTCTTCATTTCGCGTGTGACACGCTTCAGCGGTTGGTGCAAGTTTTGCGTCGCGACATTTCTGTTTCGGATTGTTCATACTCAAGTCGAATATGCTGGACATCTCGAGGGCTATATTTAACTTAAGAAACAATAACTCGCGTCTTGAAGTATTCATGTATCTTAGCCTTTATCTATTACGGTCTGCCGCCTTGAATGGTGGCGCCATGGTCGGTTTTATAAAGGCGCTCTAAGGATACGTTAGCTCTCGGGTACGCGGCTCTTGGCATGCGCTTAATAACCTAATCACATCTTCCCAGGGATATGCGCGGCTATGAAAGCTTCCCCGTAAAGACTAGATGAACTAATGACTAATCACTGAATAAGCTGGGCCTTCTCGCTCTCAGTGGTAGAACGATCACGTGACCGCTAAACTACCGCTTCAAAAGAACAGTCGCAAGTCGCAGAGCAGCATGGCAACGAGCAATAGACAAAACCTCGTGGACAATGGCATCCCTTCGAGCAGCTCGCTCTAACACTCTTTTGGTGACCTTCGATGCCTTTAACACACTCTTTTACCCGCACACCCCAGTACCAATCCAATATACCCAAACAGCTCAGTCCCTGGGCTTCCTCTCTCCAGCCGTAACGCCAGAGTCCGTCCGGGCGGCATTCAGCGTTGCATTCAAGCGTGAGGCTGCCCAGAGGCCAAATTACGGCCGTAATACACCGGGATTTGGCGGACCGAGAGAATGGTGGGGGAATGTGATTCGGTCTTGCTTTGAGGATGTGAGCGGTGGAAAGAGGGTGCCGGATGAAGTGATTCAGAGGTTACTGGAGCGGTTTGAAGGGAGGGAGGCGTATACTCTATATGAAGACGTGGAGGGGTTTTTCGCGCGGGTTAGGAAATGGAAGAAAGCGCGGAGTGGAAAGGGACAGGAGGGAGAGATAAATCGGGTCATCGTCGGGATTATCTCCAATTCGGATGATAGGGTTGCACCTATCCTGACTTCGTTGGGATTAAGGGTTGGGAGTGCATGGGCTTATAATGGGGAACGATTACCTCGCAGTTCGCCGCAGCGGAGAGGGGACGATGAACTTGATGCTGAGAAGAAGGATGAGGATGATGTCGACTTTATAGTCACGAGCTATGAGGCGGGAGAGGAGAAGCCGCATCGGCATATATTTGAGACGGCGAAGACAAGAGCAAAGGAGCATTTGTTGGCCATTACTGGTGAGGAAAGCGGTTCCACCAACTGGAAATATGTTCATATCGGAGACGATTATGAACAGGATTACATAGGCGCCGTCGATGCGGGGTGGGATAGCTTTCTGCTACTAAGAAAAGGCTTTGAACATCTACCAGGGACTATGAATCATGATAGACTCTCGGACAGCAAGGTGAAGAAGGCTGCATCACTTTCTGATATATTCCCACAACTAGGACTACCATAACCGATGGGTATCAATATCAAATCAACCAAAATGCTTAGAGAATGCATGCATGCTAGCGCCGCATAAAATGCCCATGACCTAAAATTCCGCCCTTTTATTGCCCTTTTCCGATACTACTCCCAGCGCATCAACGGCAACTCTGCTAGCCCATTTGACAAGCCTCTTCTCTCTCTTTGACGACACCACATCGGACTTGGCCACAACTTTGCGGATGAAATATGTCAGACCAGCCACGACCTGTGGAGTCTCACGAGATTTTAAGAAAACTCCAACCAAGGGCTTTTCGTCAAACTCATCGTCCCCTGTTTCAATGTCTTTCTTCTTTCGGCGCGGCGTCCCCTGCTGCGTCCGGACCATAACTGTAATGAGGAGTAACTCTACAAACGTTTTGGTTTTGTCCTTCAAGTAGGCGAAATCAAGAGTTTTGAGGATCCCCAAAGTGAGGGTTCCATCAGCAATAAGATGTCCAAACATTTTGGCTAGGTTGACAATCGAGCGTGTTCCCAGCGAATCGTCCTCGTCATATGCATTCGTATCGTCGTCATCTTCGTCGAGGTTCCCACGCTCGCCCATCCTTTTGAACACATCCCATAACGAGAACATAAAAGCCATCTTCATTTTCCTCTCGCTGCACAGCTTTCGTGCAATCAGGGTATAGTATGGATTATGCGTCTCTTCTTCCGACGCACAGTGGATGAGCACATGCGGAATTTCGACCTCCTGATTGCGTTTCAGCCTCAGCTTTGTCAATCGTACGTGGGCATCTCGAAAATCAGTGGCAGACATTATTGCAATAAATATCGAACGTCTAACGTCGGTGTTCATGCGGTGAGCCCTAGCTAACTGCGCAAGATCAACCTGCGGCTCCCCAAAGTCGCCATCTAAAGTATCTGGTATGACTGCTGCTGCATTGTTGCTTGAATTAAGTTCGGCAATTGCATCGTTCGTGGATAGCGAGTCATCTTTCCAGCTCGCGCCAACCAGCCACCATTTGCCCTTTTTAGACGAATTATGTATATCTGTACGTCCAATTCTGAGAGGTTCACTAGCCCTTAGGTTCCGCGTATTCAAAGTACCGAGGACCTTTCTTAAGCGGGTGAGATGTTCGGCAGAAATTGCATTGCCTCCGAAACCACTTTTTAGACGGTTATTCTTCAAGTCCGTGATCATATCGATCATAAATTTTGTGCGGACAGAGAGTGCACCTTCACCAACTTGCGCTACGGCTGGTTGGATTAATATGACGATATCCTTCAGTGCCGAAGGGTCGTCTTGTCTTAGCTGCGATCCAGAATCTAAAGGTTCAGTTAGCTCTAGTAATTCGCCCCATAACTCTCCCTAGAATCAATATAATCTTACTTTTTATGACTCTCAGAAGGAGCTCAGTATTAGTTTCGTTGATTTCTTTCAAAAGCAATCGGATATAATCGAACACAAGCGTAGTGCCGATAACATGAAAGTTATATAGGTGCGAGAGTAGAGAGACTAGATTTATCAACGTCTTCCCTTCGGTGGACTGAGCACCATCTTCATAGATCCCATCGAACTTTTCCACTATGAGCTGAATAAGTTCGGCGCCAAAATCCATTCCTATAACTTTGTAGATGGCAGCAATGAAAGCGGCATGTAGGATGATAAATGTGTCGTTTAGACTGCTACGATCGCTAACCAACGATAATAGTAGATCAAGGAGTGTAGCTGTAACGTCTCGCCGAGGGTAATCTTGGTATAGCTTTTCAATATCGCCGAGAATGGAGATGAGGTTTGCCTCTGATAATTTGTTCAGGTGGCCTTGTGCCTGCCGACGCAGACGGATTAGGATTTCGGAGTCATTAAACGGTGCGGCGCGGAGGGATGGAGGAATATATTTAGGGCGATCCGTTTCAGTGGCAGCGACAGGAGCAACATAGGGGTTTTCTCGCTTTTTCTTCTCTGGAGGAGGTTGATCCTCATCTTCGAAGCCTTCAAATGCGTTATCCTCCTCCTCGGACTCCCCATTGTCGCTTTCCTCTGATAGGCCATCTAACCCATAATCCTCAATATTCTCATCCTCGTCGTCCTCATCATCGTATTCTTCAGGGTCGCTCTCCTCCGAGTCTTGCTCGACAAGCTCACTCTCCTTCAGCGCCTTCATCCGTTTATTCCGCAGCCATTCGTCACCCTCTCTTTTCCGCTTTTTATCCTCACCATCAGAACCATCAGCCAGATCACCTAGTAGCTCGTCAAGTCCATCGTCTTTAAACGATTTCGGAAGCCCCTTCTTCCCCTTCATTCCCAGCGCTTTCTCCAACGCCGCAATCTCGGCATCATCATCTTGCAGCTTCTCTCGAACAGCGCGCGAGATATGCCGTTGTGGTATTTCAGATGCACCGCTCGCTTCCTCTAGTTCCTCCTCGTCCGCCTTTTCAACTCGTTTCCTCTTTTTCAAGATTGACTTGACTTCTTTTGCCGGCGGGGCACTCGGTTTAGGTGCAGTTTGAACCTCATCCTCTTCCTCAAAACCCGCCTCTAGCTCGCCATCAGAGCCGTCATCTTTGACATAATTATTTATAGGCCGTCTTCGCTGAGGCTGTTTCTTCTTCTGCGAACGTTCTGCTTTGCGCCTGTCTTTCCGAGAGTAGGCGTTTCCCTTCCCTTTTCGCGGATTTGAAGCATTGGAATCGTCTTTAAAGCCGAGCTCGTCGCGGAGCTCTTTAGGGAGACGGAGAGTATTGTATAGAGGACCCCCCATAGCGTATAAGAGGATTGCTTGTTAGAAAGCGAACAGTTCTCTCATTCAATCTTCTCATTCAACCTTTCGTTCTTTTTTTTTTTTTTTTTGGCGCTGCAGGTCGGGTGGTCCGAGCTTCCACGCTAGGGAATTCCACACTTTAAGCCAAAAACGCCGAACGTCAACCAAACGGTCTTCTTCTACTGTCAGATATACCAACCAACTGTCACTCAGGGCTCTCAAGGCCTTCGAACAGTGAAGTTCTACTCGTACTAACCGCCTACTTTCTCTCTCATCTGCAATCATGCCAACTCCCCCGGTCTCAAACGATGCAGTATGTCCTGGTCTCCCCACGAATACCCCAACTACTGTGACCTAGCCCTTCTAACCAACTGTCTGCCACGTACAGTTCTTCTCAACCCTCCAAACACTCTTAACAACCCAATCAGAGTCAGCGCGCGGCTCGATATTTCTCACGCAAAAGCGCCTACCACCATCCTCCGACTCTAGCCCCACATCTCAAGCCTCGATTCTCGTCCGCGCGTCGAATGGCAGCAGAACGAAGGGTTCAAAAGTCAAGGCTTCCACAGTGGTGGCGCCGGATGATATAGATGCGTTCTATACGCGGTATGCGGAGGTGTGTAAAGGTGGAATGGTAGGGCTGAAGAAGAGGGACCGAAGCGCGAAGAAGAAGGGGAAGGCAAAGGCGAAGAAATGAGCTTGAAAGTCCTGTTTCAACCCGGATGTGATTAAGACGGTGGATTTTGTTTCTGTGATTGGAATTTATGTCCTTTAAGCATATGTATGGCGTTTTAGAGGGGTTTAAAACTGGGTTTCTTATCATTTATCCGCTGCGTATGGTATACGCTGGCTTTATAAGGCTAGTGAGCGTGCATGACGGCCGCATGGGCTAGGGATATGAATTGATGAGATAGGCCGAGTATCTTAAAAGTGAAGATGGTATTCATGAATTAATATTAAAGTACCCTATATCCGGGCCGCAATATACATAGCCGCAAATAAGACATTCCGTCAGCCTTAAAACAAACTAAACACCGCATTCCAGACATTTCCAGGTATATCGCCAGAATATACACGTCATGAGAGTAAACCAATCCCACCAAGTGGAATCAAACATATTATAAGAAACTAAGTGCACAGGGCATTAATCCAGTTTATCAGATTGGGAACCGTTCGTCTGCTCTGTGAAACGATTATACTTCGTCGAGTTCGAAGTCACCCGGGTAAGAGGCATTCCAAAGTCATCTTCGCTCAGCGAATCTCGACTTGATGAACGCGTCCCTTGATCGGGGGTGTTGGGAGTTGAGTTAGTGTTCTGCGTTGCCACCCTAGCAGCTAACCGTAGGATGATGAGTAGGAACTGTGTGGGAGGGCCAAGGACATATGTGAATGTCTTTTGTAGGATAGAGTCTCGGAGATGGTGCGCGGGAGATTTAGGTGTGGGTATAATGAGAGTTGAGGGTGGTGGCATGGGAGAGAGTTCACGTTTCCTGGAAACGCGTAACCGCTGGCGGACAGTGGGATTGGGGTCTTCAACGGTCGCCGTACTTTTGGAGGCATAGCCTTCATCGGATGAGGTGCAGCTTAGAGTATCATCGGCTGCGATGTGGAGTGTAGCAAGGAAATTGTCTTTGGAGTCCGGCAGGTCCTGTTGGTAAGCGACTGGCTCGGCCTGGGTAATACCAGGAGATACTGTCGTTTCCGACACGTTTCGACTATGCTGCTGTGGGGTATCGATCTGACTTTCATCAACATCACTGGAAAGCGATTGCGCTGACGATGGAGATTCCGGTCGAGGTGAGGAAGGAGAAACCTCTATCGACGGAACGAGGCTGTTGCACGAGTGGTATGAGTCGAAGCTTGAAACCCGACTGCAAGCTTCAAGCACCATGTTCTCTCCAGGGTCTTCATCGCCCTGGGTAGCATCGCCGCTTTGGACATCATGAGGGCTTTGGCTATCTTCGGTGGCCTGGTCAACGTCGGAGCCTTCGAACCTTTGGACAAGCGACTGAAATGTCTGTACTGGCTCCGAGACAATACGTCTTTCTGTAATTGTGGGAAATGGAGCCGGTGATGATGATGGTCGCTTTGCTGGAGCAATCGGCGAAAATCCCTTGACGCTGCTACCAACGTCGCTCGCATTCTCGTCGTCATCGTCCAAAGTCTCCTGCACAACAGGCTCCCTGTCCGATTTCCCAACAACCAAATTCCACGGTATTGGCTCAGATAACGACTCTGCTTTCGGCCGCCATGCTACCTTCTTTTTCGGCGTCTTCGCCTCCTCGGGCAGCTCGACCGAAAACCCTCGCTGAAAAGGACATGGGGTAATTTCGTACCGAATAATCTTAGACAGCGCAACCTTTAGATTTTCCACACTAGAAATATCATCTTCGGACTCATAAGGCAGCTCAATACGGTAGTACGTGAGCTTTCTTATCCTTAGAACAAAAATCGATTTATTGTCGACACACCAGCACTGGCAATTCTTGAGTAGCGCATACACAACGCTACCGGATTTGAGAAATGTAGTCGAACCAGCGATCTTTTCTATCTTTAACGCTCCCAGAGATGCGATTCTCTCGGTAGAGACTTTCCATGGGAGTGTTTCGACAGCGTCAACGGGGTAGTCGAGGTCGGGAAGTACGGGCTTGGAGGAGGAAGAATTGGGGAGTTCGAATTTCACGATCTTTGCGGACGGGTGGTAGTAAAGAATTTCATCAGAGAATGCGGGACGGCCGTTTGGGAGATCATATGCTCCCAGGCTAAGGCGCGTCCGTCGGGGGGCAACTCTCGTAGGCAGAGTCGTTGAGCGCCTCAGGGGGGACGGTGAGTCGGTCATAATCGGCGGGGTGACACATGGAGGAGCGAATAGAGGCAACTCAAGGGTGGCATAACTCGGTCGGCATGGCTGCAGGCAGGATAAGGGAGAGTTTCTCACGTCAGGAACAAAACATCTGCGACTGGCCAGCAAGAGTGTGGAGAGACAAAAAAGGCTGCAGAGGAGCGGCTATGTGCCAATCTGCCTTCAGCCGCGCCAAAAGAGGAACTTCTCCTTGTGTGACGTACCGCCAAGCGCCGCCAACAACTTCCACCATCAACAATCAGCAATCAATAAATAGCTGTTTATTTGTCTACTTGGACATCAAACGATGCACAGCTGCAGCTAGCTGACACTCTGTGAAAATGCCAAACTTTGAACCCGACGCCATCATTCGTGGCGCGCAGCTCACTCTTGTCGGTGGTTAGTTGATGTCCATCTACACCTTACCTCATGGACATATGCTGAAATGTAAAATTTTGTTTCTCTTTAGCATATAGGGCCCTTCAGAACCCAGAACTCTTTAAGTCAGAGCATTATCGACAAGCAGCTCTCGCAGTTTGTGCTGGAATCGCGATTCGCATGATCGTTGCGATTCCGGTAAGTTATACCCCGTCGATCAGAAATATATGGGTGGCATGAGCTGATTTTTGGTTTTAGATTGCAATAGTGAAAGCTTCAGTATGGTTCCTTTCGTGGGTAATTGACCTTGAAGGGGCAACATGGGACAATACACTCATCGAAGGACTGCAATTCATCGACGACTATGTATTGCAAGTTCCCTTTCTTCTCATGACTCTGATGCGCTACATCACTCCAACACTAGACAACATGTACGTGGATACCCATATAAGCATTACTATGACATATTAATGTGGCAAAGGTTTATGGAATCCCTTCGATGGGTGGACTCAACTTATATCCAAAAGCACAAGTCGGAAAATCCAGATACCTTGCGGGCCATGTATTATCCCAACTTAAGGATGTACTCGACAAAAACCGAGAAAAAGCCTGTCAAGGACTTCGGGTCTTCGTTCAAGAAATTTATTGCTCGCTATGGACGAAGAACGGCCATGTCTTTAGGAGTATACGTTTTGTCCCTCCTCCCTGTGGTTGGTAGATTTGTGCTTCCAGCTGCGAGCTTCTACACTTTCAATAAGGCGGTAGGTCCAGCAGCGGCGATGGTAGTTTTCGGTTCGGGTATATTTCTACCCAAAAAACTGCTCGTCATATTTTTACAAAGCTATTTTGCTTCTCGCAGCTTGATGAGAGAATTGGTATGTAATTTATTCCGTTATGCCCGCCACCAAGCCTAGGTCTAACCGCATTTTAGCTTGAGCCATACTTCTCCCGCGTTAAGTTTACAAAGGAGCAACGACGGCGCTGGTTCCTCGACCGTGAAGGTGTCCTCTTTGGCTTTGCAGTTGGGTTTTACATCTTACTGCGAATTCCACTTTTGGGCGTGTTATTGTATGGAATCGCGGAAGCATCTACTGCATACCTGATCACGAAAATAACCGATCCACCACCACCACCGGCCGCATCTGAGGGGTTTGCGGAGAGCCAAGTTTCCTGGACTAACAAGCATTCATTCTTAAAGCTACCGCTAGACAAGCTTGATTTGCATAATATCAGTCTCGTTGATGAGTATCAGGCTCAGAAAGAAAAGGGGGACATTCCCGGCAAGCGGTTCAGTTAGACTACCCCCATTCAAGCGAAGGGGGAATTCGGCCGGTTAGCGATGGACTCATAAGCAACTTCATCTTATCTTTTCGTCCGTCCCGGTGCTCTTCCTTCTTTCTACTATGTATGTTGTTCACCAACACTGAGCTCGGCGATGGTGTGAAACAGGCTAAGATCTTCATGCGCTAAGCTCAGGCTAAATCCTTCTCTGCACAGCTAGGCAACGAGTTTATTCACGATTATTGAGCACACCTTTTACCTGCGCATCCATCAGCGCGGGTTACACGACAGGGCACGGAGTCGGAGTCGGAATACGCCACAGTTTACGTGATCCTGAAGCGGCTGTCTTCTAATTCCCAAGGATATTGATTTTTTTCATCCACTTCCGCTGACAGTTATTTCTCTTTGAGTTTCCATGTATGATAAATCTGACCATATGAGATAGTGTCATACCTCAAGATATCTGAGTTATCCGTTCATTAAATTACTCCCAGCTACCTGCACGGCAATGTCAGGGCCACCTACACTCAAGAAACTACGAACAGCTGGTAGAACTCACCTTTTGATACATTATGTAGCTATGGTTACTGAACTAATATTTCTAAAGGAGTGATTGAGCGGTTTTCAACTGCTGGCCATTGTCTTGGCCTGTATAACAATGTCGGCTTAAGCGCATGGTATTCGCGCTCATCAGGCTCATCCCAGCCTCTTCAATCTGTCATATTCAAAGCTCTTGAAAATGTCATCGCAGAACAGTCGATTCTCAGCGCTGTACCGCTAGACGAAGACAAGCCTGAGCCTTATTTTGCACGATTACCGCAGATAGATTTGTGCGATGTGGTGAAATATACCACCAGGGAGGAAGACGTTAGCTATGACGATCAGACCGGCGACGGTGCATCGAACGATACTGAACTCGACAAGATTCTAGAAGAGCAGCATAATACCAACTTTTATCGTGGGGACGGCAAAGTCGCACCATACTGGAGGCTGATCATTGTCACGAATAAAGGAGAGCAGCATGATACCGCGACCCAGTTCGTCGCATCCTTCATTTACCACCATGCTATCGGTGACGGGGCGTCTGGAAAGGCATTCCACCGCTCGTTCTTTGCTGCGCTTCAATCTCAACCGGGCACTCCCATATCTCAGGGCGAGGCGAAAACTATCATCAAAAGCCCCGATACACCACTCCTCCCGAACCTAGAGCTCCTGCACCCCTTACCTGTCTCCATCTTCCACCGGATAAAAGAAATATCCAAAGAGTTCTTCACTCGAAAACCTAAAGGCGTATGGGCCGCTGGACCAGTTACTGATTCACCCTCCAAGCGAAAAACACGATATACCTCGTTCGCCCTCTCCAAGGAATCAACACAGTCTCTCGTCGCAGCGTCTCGCGCACATTCAACAACTCTAACTGGAACCATTCAGGCGGCCCTGGTAGCTGCCCTATTCTCACACTTACCCGCTGGAAAATTCTCAGTGCTGTCTTGTCGAGGTGCCGTGTCGCTGCGTCGCTGGCTCCCATCGGATATAATCGATGATGATTCCATCGGGACTTTTGTGTCGGAATATGTTCTGAATCATGTCCGGCCTGCCAGTGGTGTCTCAGCGTGCGACTTGTTCTCCTGGCCAGAAGCACGAACGGTTCGTTCCGCGATTGAAAAGGAGATAAATAGGAATGGCAAAAATTCTGTCGTGGGGTCACTCAAGTCCGTAGGAAATGTCAATGCCTTGTTCCAGAAGAAGGTTGGCAAAGCGCGAGCGCGGAGTTTGGAGGTTTCAAATGTTGGTGTGTATAAGGCTAGATCGAATGCTGGTGAGAATAGCGAATGGAAGAGCGGGAAGATGATCTTTAGCCAGTCTTCGGGTGTTGTTGGGCCTGCTATCACGGTGTCTCTCATTACTGGTGCTGATGGGAGGCTTACGGTTGGCCTTTGCTGGTTGGAGGGGATCGTTGATAGGGGGTTTGTAGAGATGGTGAAGCTTGATACGGAGCGTGTGATGGAATGGGTGAAGACTCATAAGGATTGAGTGGTCCCAGGGTAATATATGATGTATTGATGAATTAAAGAGCCTTTAATTATTTGCAATAGATAGGATATTGGGCTTGTGCAACAATTCCATTGTGTGAGGGTATATCAAGAAATACTATAAACATAAAACGAGCTGAAATAATGAAAGAACGTCTTTCCCGGGATTGCTTTCATCCTCTATCTCCTAACAAGATGGCATATGGTCACTAAAAACGTGTTCATTATATTTAGAATACCAACTTACTCCTCACAGTAAACCGATAGTAACATCTCCCTTCACTCGGGCATATAAATCAACCTGCATACCAACAAGTCAGCAACTTTTCAGGGCATATCTACACCAGTTCGACAGGGGCCGTTTAAAACATACCTCAGCTTCAAGGTCAAGTTCGATCTTGATTTTCAAACTAGAATCGCGAGTCTCTTTGGGCTGAGGACGGTCTTTGATTCGTGATTCACGAATTGCCCCGCTTCTGATATTTCCCACATTCCCCGTCTGGCTTTGGGCTATCTGTTGGTTGTTGGGGTATGGTTGCTGGTACTGCTGAGGGAGTGGCTGGCCTGCTTGCTGCGGTGACTGTTGCATCTGCTGTTGGGGCTGTTGTCTTTGTCGTGGCTGCTGTTGCTTTTCCTCTGGGACTTCTTCAACTTCGGATTCGACTTCATACTCATCGCGGCGTTGTTTCGGTCTGTATAATGTTAGAGATATTGATATATAGGGGAGCAGGAACTAAAGAAACCCACTCGTCTCCCATTTTGAACAAACGCTAAGGCAAGGGTAAGTAACTAATTGATAGAAACGGTATATAAAGAGTCTAATAAATCGTAATGATAGTAATTGATTGTAGATAATCGTGTAAATCAAAGGCTTGTCTTGTCGAACAAAAATCAACCAGGGTGGGTGATCCCAGAGCGCAAATCGCATCTTTATAGTCTCAAGTCTCTCTCAAGATCTAAAAATAAAAGATGGCACGACTGCATCTTCTCAGGTCAATGGTGATGTTTTCCCATTACGTGGAATGACGTCGGTGTGGATGTTGGAAATATTCACAGCATTTGGTTCAGACGCTCCACCTATTCCCCTTCATGTCCCCGAAGCATCAAGCCGTGACGCACCACGAGATATTCCATCTTGAATTGATCCTGGTGTATAACTGGCCAAGAAACGGGGTTTAAACGGTTCGATGGTGGGTTTAAGATGGATTCTTCAGGTCGTGCCGCGTCTATGATGTCACCGTATGGAGCTGGAAATTCGACTGTGCACCAGCTCGAAAAGTCGAGAACGAACAATTTTTTATCTTGCATGATATTTTTCTCTTGATAGACGGATTACACCCATTGTTCTCGGTCTTATTGAATTATTGCTCTATTTTGCGCAGACATGGTGCTGGGTGTGTTGACTGCCGTGGCGGCTTGCCCTGCCATCGTGGGCGTCAATGAAGCTATACAATCGAGCCAAAAAAGTCAGGCTAAGCAGCGCCATAGGGGTCGGAAGATGAATCTGGTGGTATCATGTACTGATCCATCGTCGCGCATGTCGCGATATATAAACGGTAGTTATGTGGTGTTGAAAGATCAAAAAGTATTTTCTAACTATATATCCAGCACTGATATGATATGAAATGGATGAACATACATTAATAGTGTTCGCAGGTGTACGTCGCTACAATGCCTAGAAACACAAATATCGATAGCGATGATGAAGGCGAAGAAACCGGGCCACCTGGCCACCAATTCGCAGGCTATTTCTTCCCTCATCCAGACCATAAATGGGGCCGACAGGGTGAAGGATTAGTATCTACTATCTCTAACGACCCGCCCATGTTGAACTGGATATATGTGGACAAGGACACATATGAAGTCAAATATGGTACGCGCAAGGAGTCTGAGGGCCATCATCTAGGGCCCTGGAATTGTACACCCGTTGATAAACGGTTGACATTCGATGGCTGGGAGGGATTTTGTGTTGCGGAGGAAAGTCCTGTTATGGCAGATGGGAGCGAAAAAGAAGGAAAGGATAGGTGGCTTTGGGGTTTGTATTTTGATCTGGATGATGATGGGTTGAGGGAGAAGGTACCGCTAGATAGAAGGGTGCTGGAGGTGGAGATGGTCAGAAAGGAGATGAGAATACCGCCCGTTGAGGACGAGGATGATGAGCCCAAGTGACTCTTTTGTTCTTCTGAATGTATTATAATTATAACCCTTAAATATTCTGCTCACACTCAGCGTTGTTTCTAAACATCAAAAAATAATACACATAGAATTTATATAAATAAACAAGTAACATCCATTTACGATATCATATATCCCAGCTGAACATAACAAAATAAGAAATAGTCAAGGTCTTCTTCCACTTCATCGTCTACTGAGGCGGTTGCTGCGGCTGTCCTCCACCTAGCGCACCCCCAACGGCATTTGTTGCACCGCCGGCAAGATTTCCAACACCTTCGGTAGTTTTACCGACTGCACCGCCGACTCCGGATAGGGTCTGGCCGAGACCTTGGCCGAGTCCTTGAGTAGTCTGGCCAACGGCACCGGTAACCCCGCCTACCAGGCCGCCGAGGCCACCGCCTCCCTGTGGTTGTTGAGGCTGTTGCTGAACAGGGGCCTGCTGCTGCTGAGGGACTTGTTGAACGGGGACTTGTTGTGGTTGCTGTTGCTGTTGTTGATTGTTCATGGTTGCGGTTGTTGGTTTGTGGTGTGTGGTTTTTCTGAGGAGCTTGTTCGTTGAAGGAGGTATCAAAAATTTTGTAAGTAGTTCGTGTGTTTTCTTGTTTTGAGTATTTGATTTGTAGGCTTGACTTGTTAATCTGGGAGCTTTCCATGTCCTTCAGCCAAATTTATATATTGACCTGCATTTCTAGACCATTGATGTCATCCACAACTCCAGCTTTTAGGCCATGACGCAGAGTGGTCTTGATGAGGCGATAGTGTGGAGACATCCGCACGGCAGCTCTTATTCCAGCAACAGGGAACATGCCATGAAACTTCAGGTACCGGCCGTAGGTTTGCCTTTTGCCACGGTACGTAACAAGGCTGCGGGAAGTATCCGCATGTCTTTCCATCGTGATGTCATATTTTCTCTTGGGTTTAGGTATCCCTAGCCTCTTAGGAAGTAACAGAATGTTTTTCCAGCATATTTGTATGAGTTGGGTATTGTTGAGCAAGAGACTTCAATGCTTTAACTGAAAGATAGAATGGGTTGGATTTCAATATGTGGTGATCATGACTTCATCATTTGGAGACCCTGATACACGTGACTGGAATCGGACCGAAGATATTCCGAGGCTCTGGTTGTCGATACTTGTGTCCATCAGCTTTCTCACACTGGGCTATGCTGTTGATGGATTGTGAAGTCAACCACATAGCGTGGTATGGTATGGACTGGGGGTTGTTCTCTGTTGGCAGTTAAGCCTTGCACACTTTACCTCGGAGTCATTACTTGACTACTCTTGCAGCTTCATGTGTTGTGCACCTGCTTGGATCCTCCCAAAATGCTCGTACACGGGAGAGAGACAAAGAACCTCTACTGCTGCATTCCTGGAGCAAAAGGCCCTGCAGACCCAATGGGCTGGCGGCTGGGCGGCTATTGAATTCTACTTCACAAAGTTGAGCTGGCTGCTTGTCGTTTTAGACATATCAGTTTTTTCTTGTCCGACTGGCATACTGCCATGCATTTGACCTGAGCCATTCCCAGCCATTCCTCACACCTGCAAATCAGAGAATTTAATATTACGTGAATTATTGAGGCAGATAGCAATTCATATTGCCCTTGAGAATATCGAAATCTCTGAATGACTCACAGGGCAAAGGAAGGGGTATAAAGTTGGATCAAGTTCAAATGTTTTTTGGACGGAAAAACACTTTCAAAATGTCTTCTCGTCCAGTAAACTGCTATAACTGCCGCTAGATGCTTGTGCTTGGTTGAATCCTGAAACATTCGAAGCATGCCGAAACTCCAAGTGACACAGAGCGGGATCAGTACTGGCATTACTTGCCCAGGTTCATTCTCAAACCCTTTGCTGCAGACATGACTGTGTCCGTTCCTCCCCTCTCTGTCTAACATTGTGATTGTCTCACCCATTTTTAGTCTGTCAGCTTATCTATCTACAGCAGCATCTATAGCCTACTGAAAAACAGCCACAGTACTGCATCCCTGAACACTGCCTTCGGTGACCTCAACTTATACGGGTCGAAAAAGCTGGGAGATGACACTGCGAAGCATCTCATGAAGCTAGAAGGGCTCACGAGTCAGGCGTTCTCGTATATTAAAAAAGGCAGCGGTCAGCTCTTCCGATGTGCAACTCCTGGATCGCGACATTGACAGCATCAAAAGCTTCTTCGCCGTCTCCGCAATACAATCGAGAGTATGCAAATGCACATTTAGAAATCTCCTCCAAATCAGCAATTTTTGCGTGGCGACCCACTTGTCCAGACTGAGAGTGTGGACAAGACAACAGATAGCCGCAGCCCGAGATGTACACACCCTTTCTTGCCTATATCCCCTACTATTATTGTTGTCTTATAGCGCCCGTTGCACACCAACAAGGAGTGTGATTTCCAAAGCAACACATGCGTATCCGCAGCTTCATGTCCTGCCTGGGAGAAAAAAAACCAGAACAAAAAGGGTATCGGGGACCGAGAAATTCCTGGGTATATCCCATCACTAGTTGTGACGCCTCTCATTTGCTTGTCCTCAACCAACTCGCCATCGGATCAACCAGGGTTGTTTACCGAGATGCAACCGCCTTCCAAAAGGCAGCAAGCTCGGTCGTATCGTTCAAACAACGGCTCGATAAACAACACAACACGGCCCTAGGCAATCGTTATACCAGAATGGTACTGGGAGAGGAACAATCTGAAAGAACGTTTAGAATTGATTCAAGGGTACCGGTTTCAACTGATGCAAACCATGAAGGCGACAGGGGCGCCTACAGAGCTTACCAGCATGATGTACAGTCTCGTATCCTTGTCATATGAAGAGGAGTGTTTAGACTGTGAAGACGAGATCCTAGAAGAAATCGGTCTGAAAGTTTTTCGAATCAAGTACGGAGTTGGGCACGGCAAAAGCTAGAAGTTATAAATGGATATCAAAAGCAGTTTTCAGGAATACAAGTTATATTATGTCGCCATCAGCCAGCTCATTTGATACAGCATTTGGCACTAATCAGAACCATTCTAGCAATGCGAATGTTTTCCAGAAGATTATTCAGAATGTACAATCATGAATATTCTTGTTGGATAAATGGATGATACAACCCAATATACATAATACATTCAACATCATCTCGACACGCAGTACGCTGTACATTCAGATATCATCTCATTAGTTATCACAACGTCACAGCTCCATAAATACGTCGTGCATTTTCTCCACCACCCTTAAGCGCTTACTAAGTGACCTCCACAAGCGGCGAGTCGTACGAAGATGGAGACGAAAGAAACAAACAGAGACGGCAAACAAGAGCTGCTCGACAGCAGGATAAAGACATGAAGTGGGATCAGATACAATCCCAGCTGTTTCCCAATGACATCCACGACTTCTCCGCCATGATGAACCAGAATCAAAACTCCCAATTCCTCCCTCCTCTTCCTCCCTCTCGCTCGCCCTCCAACACCTCCGCCGCCGCATCCAAAAAGTCTAAATCCAAGAAGAAAAATTCACCCAAGGCAAGCTCGACGGCTTCTCCCTCGTTCAATCAGCAGTCCGGTCACAGCAATTGGGCTAATAGCTGGCCGTCCCCGGAGGAATATGAGCGTTTAAACAATCTTTCAGCCTCGACGGGTTATGCGCCTCACCAAAATCAACATGTTGACAATACCGATGCAACTTCCAATGCCTCGTATGGCTCGAAGAATTCCTCGGCATCTCGTCAGCGTAGGCGTGCCTCTGGCGGGAGGAAAGAGAGGAGTAAACTGCATATAAGCTCTGAACAAGGGAATCTACAACGGGAAGAATGGGCGGGCCAATTGTACGAGGAGCCTAGGGCAGGCGTGCAGACGCCGAAGAAGAAGAAAAATAAAAAGAAGAACAAGAACGGTGATGCTAAGCAGGAAGAATCAGCGCCCAAGTCGGCCAAAAGGTCCAAAGCTGGCTCTCCACCTTCTGAAAAGGCAGCGAAGAAGAATGCACCAAAGCAAAAGAAGAGAGCCGAGGCGTCGCATCCTATATCTGATACTGGGATTAAAGCCTTTAACATCCAGAAAGCTGATGCTAGTGGTGGAAGGCCGATGGGAGCTAGCATTGAGGTGGTTGACGTGGATGCTCCATCGGTAGAAAATGGAGCTGAGGGCACAGAGCAGAAGAAGAAGAAAAATAAAAAGAAGAAGAGCAAGGGGGAGCAGGAGAACCAAAAAGTGGAGGCAGCGCCGCTGTCACAATCTGAGGGCGGTGAGAATAAGGAGGTTCAACATGATATACCTCAAGTGGATGCTACTCCTATTCGAGAGCGAAAAAGCTCTATACCTACCTCTATACAAGTGCCAGAAGACACAGCAAAAGTTTCAGATACAACTCAGTATCCTATAGAGGAGAAACTGGCATCGGATGAAGTTTCAAATGAAGCTATATATCAAGAAACTAAAGCTGAAGATACAGAGATGGATAAGGATGGCTCCGATGAGGAGGTGGATGATGAATCTGAAGAAGAGAAAGAAGAAGAAGAGGAGGAGGAGGAAGATGCCGCCTCTTCAAAGAAAACCCGCAAAGAAGTCCGAATCAAACTAGATCTGAATCTTGAATTGGAACTGGTTCTAAAAACGCGGATAAAGGGAGAAATTATGATAACGTTCCTGTAAGATCACCCACCGCATACCATCTACCTTTCTCCCACTGACTTGAAAAACAAAACAGCAATTAAAATCTATATATATTTTGGATAATAACCATCTTCAATGGAATGCCCGCCATGACCTGCATGCATATTTCACGATCTAAAAACGTTCATATATCGTAACCACCAGTGTTAGGGCCTCTATCCTCATATGTCTGCGTGCAAGCTATTCCGTGCAGTGTTATCGCAGAATCCCATGTATCTCAACCAATGTAGCACCCGAGAAACATGATGTAATGTCCCGTAACTCGTACTCCATCGTAGATCCAGGGATCTCGCGGTGGAGCGCTCTGTGGACCTCACTGGTCATGTTTATAGGGCTGAAAAATCCCTGCATCCCATGCCTATATGCCATGACGTGAGCCCAGTGACTTATCTAATGGACATGATATGACATATGGTGAACATACCTGTCATTCGACCTGGCTCTACGCGTCAGTAAACTGGAGAACACTAGTCGTATTTTCCCGTGTTAGCCACAATGATGACTTTCTTGCCTTTGATATCAAGTTTTCATCCCTGATCCTGACATCGGTCTGCGTTTGCTTGTATTTTGTGGCAGTGGAGGGGAGAGTTAAATAGCTATTAATCGTCAATCATGATGCTAATGCTCATCCTTTATTGTTAACATTTTCATTTTCAAATACCCTAGTATATTTGCCATATTTTTCTCAAGTTAGACCCTACTCTCTGGCCTTCCTCCATTGATCGTGCATTTGAATTGAATACATCTTGACACTGGATTCCATATTCCGTTCTCATATCTTCGATCAGGCGAGAGGTATTCTTCTGCAGAATAAGGTGGACCAAGCTGAAGCCAGAAACCAAGGAGAAGACACAGTACAGATGTCTGGGCAACAGTCTACCGAGTCCGCTGGAGCGGGGAGGAAGCTGAGCATTCGCGATGGAGAGGTAGTCGACGACAAAGGAGAGGTTGTTGGGAAATTGAATAGCGGTGCTGAGGGGGCAGAAGAATCAAAAGGAGAAGGAAATAATGCTGGAGAAAATGCTGAACCCTCAATAGCTCCCCAATCTGAAGCATCCCCTCTCGACAAACCGGGTGAGACCGAAGAGGAAGCTGAGAAGAGAAAACAAGAGGAAAAGGATAAAAAGCTTGCTGGACAGATGGCAGACTGTATTCAGCAGTCTATCGACAAGATCAAGCCTGTCTTGAAGCTGATCACAGATGTAAGCATGCACCACCCATTTGACTCTCGTCTAGTTTAACTAACCTGCTCCGTTTTCAATCCAGACCATTGAAGCAGCAGAGCGTCAGCCGAAGGAAGAACTAGATGAACAGAAGCTAGTTGACACCGTCAAACCTCTACTGGAAGAAGGAAATCAGATCCTCCAGGAAACCAACGGTGTTATTCGCGGGCTCGACCCCGATGGAAGAATTTCAGCAAATGCCAAACACAAGACTGCTGCTAGAGACGCATCTCATGAGGAATATCGACTAGCGGATCTTTTAAAGGAGTTGGCTGGAAACGTATCTCAAACAATCGACGGTGCGAAGAAGAAAATTGCCGGAATGCCACACGCTAAGAAGGAACTTAATCCCCTCTGGGGCTTACTCGCAGGTAAATATCTGGGTCTGTAGTCGTCATCTTCTGGAATACACATGCTAATGAGCCATGTAGAACCCCTTGGCCAGATTCTAGCAGCCGTTGGCCTCCTGCTTAGCGGTGTCCTAGGACTTGTTGGCAGACTTGTAAGGATGGCCTCTCCCCGCTTTTAACAAACTTATGCTAACCTGATTATCAGCTAAACGGACTGGGTCTCAGTGGCCTTGTTGACAACTTGCTTGGAGGTCTTGGGCTCAAGGGTATTCTTGAAGGGCTGGGTCTAGGCATGGTACCCGAAGCTCTGACTGGGAAGAAATAGACATGTTTAACGAGTGAACGCCTTCAATGACGTCGGGTATCTTGGGTATATATCCTTTAGTTCTCTTCACTTCTTGTTTTAGTATTGAATTATATGCTGGATTGTTTGAAATTGAGATCGTTTTAAGTCATTTTTTTTGGTGGAGGTTGAATAGAGTTTCACGTGGTGATTTCGCGATTTAATTGAAACGCGTCGCGAAACGGGGATTTTCTCACTGTCGCCTATATATATGCATAAGATTAATTAATTATTGATTCAATGAATTATTTACGAGCGTCTATTTACAATTCTCCGCCTTTCTTATTATCGTCATACCTCCTGAGAGCGCATTTACAGTAAGGCCATCAGGACACCAACCCACCCAAGCGCAAAGGTACCTGCGGCACCCTTCAATGGAACAGCAGCATTGCTCGGCTGTTCAGGAGGTCCCTCTGTAGAAGGTCCTTGTGTAGTCACCGTCGAGTTTCCACCAGTTGGGGTTGGGATACCAGTTGAAGCCGAAGGACCAGTGGTTGTTGGCGGAGTAGGAACTGTCGACGTCCAGGTTGAGGTCTGGGTCTCGGTTTCCGAGGCCTCAGTGTCTGATTCAGACTCGGATGTGGAACTGTCGGTTGCTGAGCTACTGGTAGAGCTGCTGGTGGGTACAGCTCCTGGAGGAAGTGTGCTGATACTAGTCGTTGCGCCACATTCTTCAAGACTCAGCTCGTTGGAACAGCAGCCGTTGTCACTGCAGTAAGTGCCTGCTGGGCAGTAGCCTGTTTATTCACACAATTGCATTAGATAGGTTCCAAGTGGCCGAAAGTATGGTGGGTATATCTCACTTCCATCTGAGCAGCATGATTCGCCTGCGTTGGGGTTAAAGCAGAGGAACTCAAACACACAGGAGGCATAGCCGGGGCCACACGATCTCTCGCAAGTAAATGGGGGTGGAATTGATTTGCATTCTTCGAAGTCTCTAGCGAAAATCTGACCACCAGCCATTGGACTGGGCTTATGGGCCGCTCGAACAAACTCTTGCGCAGCGACGGCGCCGCCCAAGAGGGTGACTGCGGTGAAAAGACGCATTTTCAAGTATGACCAGAGGCAAGGTTATGAGCAGGAAAAGGAAAATAGGATGTAGAGGAATGTTAAAGCTTGGTTTTCAGGGTATAGATGAACAGAGAGTAAAACTGCGATGAGAAACGATCGGCGGACACTTTTTATATCTATATCTTCAGCTCGCTGCAGCCACTAACGAGAAGGCTGACAGTTTCAGGGCTATAGAAACGCTCCGAAATAATCGCATCTGAAATGGATCTATAGAGGAATGCGATGGTCCTGGGCACATTTATTCTCTAGAAGTATGGAGAACCTCATCGTTTACCCTTTTTAGCGTCTCTTGTCTGTCTGTTTGGTGTGAAGCGGAGGGCATTAACCAGGGCCTGCCCTGGCACTCGGGGGTAGTGCCATGAATGCATGCAGATATTTCAGCTGGGTATCAATTGAACACTGCTCCGCTTCCCCTCCATGCTGGTCGAGCAAGCTGAATCTCCAGGTTACAAGCCTCGAGAAATCTGCATCGCGTCGAGAACGTGAGCAAGGGCGCAGGAATTTCGCCTTCCGCGCTGCGATAAAGAATGTCATCCATATTAAAAAATCCACATATTTTACATCCAGGGAGCCTCTGGGACGAAACCAAACCTAAGAAATCCCTCTTCTTAGCATCGAAGAAATCGCCCGTCTCCAATTTAGATATCTCCTTCTTGTCGGGTTCGTTCAGTTGGCGAAATGGTGGTTAGCACAGCCTTGTCCCATCAGGTCGCTTGGAACCACAAAACCATGCACAATTTGCGAGACTAGCGAGACCAAGATCTCGATCCCCTGTCATTAATAGATGTAATATAGGTTCACTGCGAGAGCCTGGGAGCCATGCAGGGTCCCTTGACGGAAATCGTACAGAATCAACTTCAGAAGAAAAATAGTCGCTCGTGGGCATGGTCACTGAGAGAGAACTCCTAAATTGAGCACATATCAGAAATCGCAATAAAACCATGTGGAACGTTGAGCCTCTTCTCTGCTAAGAACGCGCGCCTTGATTTGAAAGATGAATGTTCCAACGATGTGAAATGAGATTATTTCTTCCAAGTTGAGGAGAGATTAATTATTAAATGCGACAACTGATAATTGGGAGGTCAGGGAAGACGAGGGTCTGGTTCAACCAAAAGTTCAGCCGTCATGGCGTTCGGGGCCTCGATCGCACCGCACTACATGGATTAATTGATGGTAACTGCATGAACAACTGGAGAGTTTTGTTCCTGAAGCCAGATCTCAGGTGAATATTGTGCGCCACATCAGTATAGTCCAATGGGCATAGCCGATCTTTACGGAGATGGTATCGACAGCAGACTTGTCACACGTCTTTACTATGTAATGGTATCCTGCATAATATCACAAAAGTTGGAAAATGGGCTGCAGGCTGCAGGCTTCAAGCTGCAAGCTATTAAATAGTATCGCCAATTTATGAGTCCATGGAGCTCTTTTGCTGCATTCCCCGTTCACAGAAGGGCGGTCAAGGTGCTGTATAAAATGAGCCTGTTTCCCAAGGAAGATAGGGAGGGAGGAAGAAGAGGTAAAAGAGAGAAAGCGAGAAAACTTCAGCCCTTCATCTATCGGACTGCGATACCCACTTGTCTATTCCAAGTATAACCATGAAGTCGTTCATCAATTGGCACCTTTGTGCCTTTCTCATGTCGACCTCGCTGAGCATCACCACTGCTGCTCCCATGGCACAGAGCGAGCAGTCGCAGCCCGAGGTAATTGAACTGAAATAGTCCGCATGTATAAGATGAACATATTCTGATTCAAGCCACAGAGTGGTCTCTTCCCCGGCCAGTGCTACCCGGATCCCTGCAAAGGCATTAAATTCGACAATCCGGACTACGTCTGCGGTGACTACCGTCTAGGTCCTGTTAAACTTCCTCTTCGTTTCCCCGTCTCAAACGAACTCGCAACATATTCGCGCTTTGGCGATTTGTGTCCTGCAGAATTCCTCATCAGATGGGCTGGTTCCACCAGCCCCAAGGCCAGTTACAATTACCCCCCCAGCAATGGATTCGCACTCGACTCTGAGGAGAATCCGATCAAGAGCAACGCAACTTTGGAAGTGGGGCGGAAACTGGATAGGTTTGGTGGCACCACTGGGGACTTTCTCGCTCCCCTGGGCGCGCCTTATATCGAGCGTGCGCTGCCGCCTATTAACCTCCTACCTGCAAAGAATGGGAACTATCCGTACAATTACCACGTCTATAGGGTACTGCAGGAATTTCAGGTTGAAATGGGGCCGGTAGCCAGTTGGTTTGGACAGCCAGGATTGGGAACGCAATTCCATACATTCGAGAGTGTCGGGGAGCTGCTTGCTAGTGGGGTTTTGGAAGAGTTAAGTGAGGATCAGTTTGATGAGCCAGTCGAGTATAGTTATGACCCGGAAGACTAATGTGGTGGTATCTCTCACACCTGCGGCTACCAGGACAATGACATTTTTTCTTCTCCTTTTTTTGAGAGACCGTGCTGGTCGCATGTACTGAGAATATACTCCGTAGTCCCAAAAATATAACCCCTCCTATCAACACCATATATCCCTGGCCAGCATGAAGTCCATGGCATCGTATTGATTGAATACCTGTGGAGATATTAAGTGGCCATCTTTCGATGAATAAGCTGAACTATCTCAACATATCCCCGTTTAGTAGCGTAATGTAGGGGAATCCGCCGCAAGAAATTCTTGAAATTGATATCAATATCATCTTTCACCAAAACCTTCTCAGCTACCAGTATGTTGTTCACAGGTTATATTGGTGTGTTTGAGGATCTATCTCCCAGCTGTACATTGATGTTCCAGGAGCATCTTGAGAACTGTACTTCCTGGCCCTGATCTCCGCATCTGATGACATTAGCCAACGGAGTATGCCGAGAGTAGTATCATACACTAAGATTTAATATGTCAACAATTGGTAGTTATGTAAAAATTTTACAGATCTTCATTAATAACACGGACGGACTATTATTTCCCCGGCCTCCACATCACCTGATCTGCAGCTGTTACCGGATATATAGATTTCCCGAACCTTGGCAATTATTGGCAGTCATGTGACAGCCATCAATTTTGCTATATCTGCAGAAATGGCTTCCCAGCAATGTTCCTACATCAACAATCTTCTTGGTCCTCAGTCAGTCTACACTTAGGCAACGAGCTCCTACCATTTTCATACCTTTTGGGTGCTCTTTTTATGGCTGCACAAAAGCAGAGTATCACAAAACTACATCAAGGATTCTCATAATCTCAACACTATCCAACTATTTCATACACTCCTGGGAGTTTTATCATTTTGGACTCTGTGGTTAAACAGATGTGCTGGCATTGCAGCCATTTCAAGGATGCAGCACACTCAAGGAGTTAATTCAACTGCAGAGAAGGCAAAATGAGCAAGAGAATATGGAGAACAATGATCTATTTAAACCCCCCTGCTTCCCTTAACTTTTACACCTTTGTGACAACAGGAAAATTGATTTTACAGCTAAACCATTCAGGCTCTAATACTTCTATTATTCATAACATCATCTGGTCATTCATCTACTTCATCATGAAGCTCTCTATTGCATTACTTTTTGCAGTCTTTGCAATTGCCTCATCTGAGAGAACTGTCCAGCAATATGAGCAGGGAATTCAAGCCCTTGGAATGAAGCTTGGAACTGAAAGTGATGGGGTGTGCTGTTCTCCAGATATCGAAGGTGTATGTTTCCATTAATTCTAGTTCTATCCTTAAGCCATATTCTCTTATAAACGTCAACACTGACTAGATTATAACAGTATTGTCGCGATGGAACGCCCGGGAAACCATGCTGTGGACGTGGGCGTAAGCATTTATTGATATACAGCACGATCTCCTCCATTTTACCACAGTATAATACCCCTTATTGGCTGACAAGAACTATCTTTATATAGCATGCAGTCTATTCTGTTGCAACTGCGATGACGGCTGTCGCTAGGGATAATGTGTGGCCTAGGTTTTCGGTTGAAGCTCTGGTCCTTGTCCTTTTCGGTAGCATTGTGATTTGGTATTTATGGGCGAGCTTGTTGAGGTATATGTGATGGCCTGGTTCGTGGTCTACTCACTGTGATAAAGAAACCTCTCAAGCTATGATGATCTGTTTGCAAGAGCTTATGTAGGCAACCACCCTCCTAATGAGGCATGCGAGACACGCACAACTATATGGCTTTGGCTTTGGTGATTTCTCTTTCTCCCTCTCTTTCTTGTTTCCCTCTCTCAACTTGGTTTATCTTAATATTATGGCTACTAGTTAGCTATTCAATCAGTTGATCATTCGAGCCTTCACGGTAGATTTCTCAGCCTAACAGAGCGTGTGGTTTATATGTATGTCATAGGGCTGGGAGACATATTTGTAGTAACATTCATCCTCAAGCCATGTTACGACGGTTGCCCGGCACTCCCACATCATTAACATCATACATAGTACTTGAGATATACAGACTAGATATTCCAATAGTCATTTTGTTAAAATCCAGAAATAGCAACAAATAAAGGCAATGAGGGTAGGTAGTTGGAGAATGAACCCGAAATAAATTGGCACCACCAAAGTTCAATGGGTGTAGGTAGGTAAAAGACTTATCACCATACTAACCAATTTTGAAATCATGCTTTCGAAAAATAATAAAGATACGCACCAAACAGCTTGGTTCCGTTGATGAGGTTGTCAACATCTATATTTTCATTGGTACTGTGGGCGTTGCTGTCAGACTTCCCCACTGGTAGCAATACTATGCTCTTGTCATTCCCAATTGCCTTCTGAATCGATAGCGTTATAGGAATACTATATTAGATGGTCAATGGGTTAGGTATTGAGAGAGAGTAATAGAGCAAAAAGGGGTTGGCTTAAATACACAAGGGTAACTGGGCACTTACCTGCCACCTTCTCGGGTGAAATCTGGGTCTTTATTGAGCGCATAAGCCAGTCTGGTAGCGCCAGCGGCTGCGCGGAAGTTTGGGTGATCTGTCGGTAGGGAGCCTTGCTTGGATGATGCAATCTAACAGCTACCACTCCCGCTGCGCACAACCTGGAGCTGATTTTTCGAGTTCAACTTTTTAAACTCGGCGTTGATATACTTGTCGACATAGTCGTTGATCTTCTCCTTATCCTGATTTGGAACGGTTCGTATCGAAAATTTTCCGATCACTTTTGCGGGAATCACTGTCTTGAAACCAGTGTCGGAATATGCACCCTCAATACCATGAATCGAGAGGGAAGGGTATCTGAATCGGGCCATGATTGTTTTCAGAGGATCTTTAGATATTGTTGTTTCACTGCCAATCGCATCGTAGATGTCCTGCATTTTAAAGTCGAGCTTCTTGTATAGTTCTTCCTCCTGTTTACTCAGCGGTGCAATACCTTCCTCAACTCTAGGGATTGATATTTTTCCTTGAGAATCCACTATCTTTGATAAAAGAATGATCAGGTCGGCCAATGGCTCGTAGACCGTTCCTCCATAAAGTCCACTGTGTAAATCCTGCTTGGGGCCCGAGACCACGATCTTAAATGTGTTAATTCCTCGGATTCCGTATGTCAGGCATGGCGTCCTGGTAGTCAGCCAGTAGTTATCCGAAATGCAGCCAGCATCTATTTTCTCAAAGTAGGATTTTCCTTGTCCCTGGATGACATCGTTCATGCCCTCAGAATCACTCTCTTCCATTCCCTCGAAACAGAAAACAATGTTAACTGGAACGTCGATTTTTGCCTCCTGAAATGCACGTATCATAGCAAACCAGCCAAGCACTGGTCCCTTGTCATCGGTGCTTCCCCGTCCATATAATTTCTTATCCTTGAGGGTAAGTTTGAATGGTGCTTTAGTAACCCAACTCTCCGGATTTTCTGCGGCCATCACATCATAATGACCGTATATCAGAACAGTCTTTTTTCCTCCGTCGACCTTAGCCGGATAGCGAGCCAATACAACAGAGGGTAATTTAGGAACGGTAGTGCTTGAACTCAATAATTCCACCTTTGCTCCTAGGTCTTCAAGCCACTTCCCAAGACGCGTTCCCATCTATCCAGCCACAATAATTACAATGTCAGCAAATGAAACACTAAGATTGACGATGCTCGGGCTCAAGTCACACACCTCAATAACCTTGTCTCTCTGCTTTTCCTCAGGAGAGACTGACTGTATTGCAACCGCCTCTGTCAGCTCTAAGATTCAGTATAAATATTAGTCGGTAGCCTATGAACAGGAGTTGGAGCTTGTGCTGCTTACTAGGTTTATAATATTCTTCGTAGACCTTCTTGACACTGTAAATTCAACATGATATTAGCGTAGGCTTCTCGCGATTCTGGCGCGCCTGGATCCATTTCACTCACGCATCGGAATACTTCGACCACCACGCCGGGGGATCCGCACCCACATACCCATTGAGCATGGGATCAGCTCGGATTTCACCCATACTGGCAAGCAAGTTCTGATATTTGCTTCAACACAAGTGCTCAAAACGTAGACGAATAGGATAGCGATTTCGAGTAGGTCGATATATAAGAGTAAGCCGAATGGGACAGCCTGTTTGATACTATCCAGGCATCATTCAAGAGACACCCATATTTGATATTTAATATCTTCACGGAATTTATCTGCATCCCACCTCAGGAGACAGACGATCCATCATCTTGGGTATTTTGGGTAGACATTTCCGCAACAGGAATGGATTCAGCCTGCCTTTGTCAGAATGGTCGAGTTTATTTTTGCATTGGCTTGCTGAAATATAGATAATTGTTACACATGTGAAAGCAGCAGGTCTATCATGAAACCTCCATTATCCACATAGTTATACCAGAGGTGTTAACTGTTTTAGCTGAATGGTTTCACAGCCCAGCATTGGAATGTAAAAACAGCTTATTCAGTCGATGATGTCACGATTTAAGTCATGACTAGAGACTAGGAAGCTTTGCTGACATGCAAGATGCCAGCTCTTCTCAACTTTATTGATTTTGTTTGTACTTTCACATCTCAATGTCGAATTTCCAGTGCGGTTTTCTACCCCTTTTTGTATGCATGGGAAGAATATCGGATTATAGTCGGACCGAAACGTCCCGAATCGGACTAGCGTTCTCACTAGATCGCTAACTACAACACTGTTCTTCATGTGCTCGAACATCTCACCGGTTCCTATGGAGATAGAGAATATTGTTGACTGACCGTGGTTGACCATATCCAAACCTTGATGATGGTTATACCAATTTCTCACACGCAGAAGAATTGCGTCAGCTGAAGCTCACTTCCAGCTAGCCACCAGAGAAAGATATCAAAATGGCAATCAGGGCCAGATGTATAACATCGAGATGAGCTTACAATATGTCGAAAAATCCACTGCACCTTGGATCAGATATCATTTCAGCCAGCCACCGGAAAGGCAATATCGAGAAGAGGAAGTCTATTTGAAAGAGATAAGTGACTAGCTTCGGATGAAAGCTTGCAGCTGAAACCTCTTCTCTGTTTGACACCAAAAAGAACTGTCAAATATGGCAATTATGAGCAGATCTATAACAAAAATATGAGTTTAACTCATATATATCGCAGCTGGGTCTTTATCTCAATCCCTACTTCAGACAGCCACAGAAGAAGGGATATTACCAAGAAGCAGAAGAGATGTGTGACGAGAACCAAGAGTCTGATGCAAGATTTGCAGCAACAGGCGGAGATTTTTCTCTCAATGGCTGCCTGGCACATTAAAGGCTCAGCTGAAATATATTAACTTCATGTCATTGTTATACATTTGCTCACACTTGCCATATTGGGCACCCCTTTGTTAGTGGCTAAGCAAAGTAGGTTTCGGTTGAAGACTCATTAGATTACACTTGAGCAATGATAGCATACCAGTTTGCAAAGCTATAAAAGGCTTGATCCTTCTGGATTCTATTCCAGCAATTCCAACCACCAACTGTTAGTCAAGTCCCCTTCTCGAAACAGACAGCCGTCTATATTTACTCTTTGCAATCACTCGCATCGCTACCATGGCCAATATTGTCCCTAAAGATCACGCCGACCTTGTCAAGGAGCTTGTCAAAATTATTTCAGATCTAGAAAATAGGGACAGATTTCGAAACGGCCGTCAAGGCTGCCCACAGCGCTGCCCCTGAGGCACTAGATAAGTTTAAAATTAAAGATTTAGAGACTTATCTCGATTTCCTGGATGAATTCGTGTACTGGGTACCGTTTGAAGATCGAGACGGGGGGGAATTTTATGACAGGACGTGCGCTATGTACTTCGTATTCGATCAAGGCCCACTGCAGAAATATCAGACGCAGATACTACCACAAAACACCTCCAATACCCGGAAACAGCTACAGCCACTCTCCAGATGGCTTGTAAACTTTGCGTTACAACTGGGATCTTTTCTGAATAGGACGGATTCACTGACTGAAGCCAGCCTAAATTCGTTCAAGAAAGTTACGGGGCCTGGATCATATCGTGTACAGGACTACGCTGAACCAGCAAAGGGTTGGCAGACGTTCAACGAATTTTTTGCTCTGGAACTGAAACCGAACGCAAGGCAAATCGCACCTGGAGATAATATTGTTTCAAGCCCAGCCGATTGCAGATACGGTAACACCCTAGACATTAAAGATGACGAAACTATTGACCTCGTTACTGTCAAAAAACTTACATGGGCTATATCGGATCTCTTGGGCTCATCGAAATTCAAAGGCCGTTTCAAGGGTGGCAAATTCGCTCATATGTTTCTGGCACCATTCGATTATCACCGATTTCATGCTCCGGTTGCCGGTACGGTGCGAGAATCGGTAATCATTCCAGCTCAAGCCTATCTAGAAGTGAAAGTCGACCCCAAGACCGGAAAACTTATACCAATTCGCCAACCATATACGCCTATCGGGGTGGGCACCAATCCCATTGAAGCCCCCGATGATCCCGGGTACCAATTTTGCCAGACCCGCGGTATTGTCGTGCTTGAAACAGACACCTACGGTCTCGTCGCACTAATTCCCGTCGGTATGTGCCAGATATGTTCAGTAAATCTTAATGTCAGAACGGGCGACAAGTTGAAGAAGGGGGATGAGTTCGGGCACTTCCTCTTTGGGGGTTCTGATATGATACTGATCTTCGAGAAGGGCGCTAATTTTCAACCTGCCAACCCAAGGAATCCAAGTGACAAGGAGGGTCATAAATACGACATGGGCCAAAAATTCGGAACATTGGAGGCTATTAAGGGCTAGCTAGCCTCCAGAGGTTACAAAATGGGCTCCGAGCCCTTGATTTTCCCGGGTCTTCAGTGAAATTCATGCCTTCGAACGATCTTGTTTATCTTGGCCGCTCTATAGTTCTTCAAAAAAAAAAAAATGGCTGCTTCTTCGAGTATTTAATATTTTTTGATATTACTATCCTAGAAGAAAATATTGTGGGCTTATTGACATGGCTACCGTAGACTATGTAGAACTTTTCCTTCTTATGAAGTTGTAGAGCCATAGGTGCAGGAGTATTTCTGAACCTCAACTGAGATTGTGAGTTCCTTATAAGAAAAGAACACAGGCAGAAACTGAATTTGTGCGTGATTTCTCTCTCGATATACTGAAAAGGGGTCTCAAATGCACGACTGTACCTCTCAACACCGCGCGTACCTGACCGGCGGTGTAATCTGGATGAAGTAGCCCTTGGTCATCAGGGAAACCATGGCATTGCTTCGCTTGAATATGGTGGAATACTGGGGCTACATTGATTCCATCTTTTGATAAATGGGTTAAAGTATCTCAATATATCCCCATTCAGCAACGTAAAGCAGGGGAGTCCGTCACCAGAAGTTTTCGCAGCTGATATCAATATTATCCCTATCCAGGAGTATTTTGACTGTTAGCGTGTTGTCACAGGTCGCAGCGATGTGCAATGGTGTCTTTGGGGATCCATCTCTCATCTGTATATTGATTGATATTCGAGAGTTATAGCAGTATCTCGAGTACTTCTTAGTTCTGGATTTCTGTATTTGATCACATTTGCCATTGTTGAGTCGTAAGGACTGGCTTGTACATTAACATCGAGGTTATAATGGACGAGGAGCGTTGTGTGACCAGCTCGGTTCTCAACATGCAGCCTGGGTTTATCAAAAGCAGCTATCCTGTCTATTATGTGCACTTCCTCGTGTTTAGTGGCAAAATTTTACAGACGATTACCATATATGTGTGCTTGGTCAAAGTCATGGTGCCCAAGAAGGTGAACTTTCTCAGAATACCAAACTAAATACGCCCAATGATGGTAGATGGCCCAAAACAAGAAGCCAAAGTACATTTGGCAGCTGGGGGAGGGCTGGCAGCTCATAATTCCTTTCTTTTAGTGGCGCAATTATCGGGGAGGTAGGACGGAGGATAGCACAAATAAATCAACCTGAGCCCAACTCGCTCCTTTTGTGTGCAGGGCCGAAGACAACAGATAGTGCCTTGCGAAAGTGAACTGGAATGCTTAGGCTGTACGCCCAGAGCTGAGCATTGGCTCCATCAGCCCGGTGCTAGAGGGATAGCCTGCGATCGATCATCAGCCCGCTCCCAAATAGCAAAATTAGTGGTGTGTCAACCACCGCGTAAAATCACTCTGAAGTACATCATACCAACTATAATTTGCAGAATTAGAGAATAGGATGGATAGCGTCTCATTAGAGCTGAATTGATCTTTAAGTAAAAGAATACCTCTTTTCAGCATACGACAAAACTGTCTGGTCAGCCCCTTTTTAGGAGGAGCGGGACTTTCAACCTTCTAAAGTCAATGCAAGCCCAAGGTGAACATGGTACTCGAAAAAAGCCTCAGGATAGTGCTGTTTTAACAATAAGAGGGTCGTAAGGTATGCTTTTCACTGTCCGGAAAGCGACTGAAGCAGATACACTTGACGCAATCAATGCGGACCTGGAAATGGTATCTCAATCTTCAGTGAGGTGAAAAGATAATTCGACATCGCAAAGAGCAGGCTGCTAAGTTATAGGCAGGCATTCTGTTGTTGGATAAATCGTTCAAGGCATATTTTGATCGAGGTTGTAATGTTGGCGTCGCCAACTGGCTACAAATTCGACAACTGCTTATCTCCAAGTGTATCATACTTCCCAAGTGAAGCTGAATGAACAGACCTACTAGCCGCATTTCCAAGTTTCGCTGTCAGTTTAGCTGGCGAGGTAATGTCCCAAATCAGGATATGCCGCATGCGACTCCAGCAGCTCTGCTACCTTGCGCATAGCCGTCCAAGGTTATTGTACATTTAGTCAGTCTCACTGAGCCCCAATTACCGAATTTGTTCGCGGTCGTTCATATGAAGGAGCCTGATATAATTTGCATTGAAACAGTCACATCAATTGCTTCATTTCGTGGCGTCCGGCTAGACCGCTGAGTGATTATCTATTCTCCCAGGTCTTGCCATAAGTTAACCTTTGTCGTAAAGCTAACCCATTATTCTAAAGCTGGTCTCATTAAGATGAGGGATCTCCTGCTCTATATCCCATGTTCATTAGTTGCCCTCAGAGTCGTATGATTTTGAGATCCTAATAACAACTTCGTTGATAAACATATCTGCGGAGGACATCTCCACAGACCCCTGAATTTGTGCGTGGTTTTTTCCGATGTGCTTTAGACTAGGCAAGGATTTGATAGCAACGGCTTCACGAGGATTCAAGTTTCTGTGTGGAAACCTCCGGCACCAAACCCCTATCCTGACGGGCAGGGTTGATGATGCCGCGCCATGCTTCTCTTCATTCTTTGGTATGCCAGCAGGCGGGTTCTTCTTCACTCGGGAATTGGTTGAGAGGGAAAGATTGACATTGATCGTCAGGTTTAAACAAGCCTTTTTATGGAGTGCACGTGATAGTTAAGCTAACTAACTAATTTCTTCGGCGCGTTCGACCATCGCAAAAACGACAACAATAACAACTACTACCACAACAACAGCAGCAGCAGCAGCAACAACACGACGACGGCGACATCGAGGCATTTCCTCGTGCAGCTAGACGAGAACATGTCATATCAATTTACTATACCATGCGTCACTCATGCCTCTTGTTTGACGTGTAGTATGAGATATCCCGAGATTTGACTCGTGTTGATATATCCCTCACTGGGTCTTCTCCAGCAGCCAGGCAAAAAGATATGGAGTTTTGACCATGCTTTCTCCACCATAATTCCGACATTGTCTCTCACTTCCCTGCAATTCATACTTTTAGGGCTGCGTTTACTGGCGTCAATCTGTCGCTTCGTCCCGCACCGGAAGAGTCCAATTTTCTCGGAATTTCCTACTATGGAAATCTGCCCTGCGGTATATATGCGAATGTGTGCATTTCGTCCACCATGTGGACTGCCAGCAATTCCGTCCTTCCATGCGGGGGAATGATCAACAAATCAATAAAACCGTTGTGTTTTACAGGTCAAAAATTCCGACAGCGGAATGCATGAGCCGGTTGAGATCATCCATCGTCACCATCACGACCATCGCCCGATGCCTAGGGTTGGGTTTTCGGCGCTAAAGCCAGAATATCTGCACTCCGCATCGTCGGGGTACTTTGGGGAAAAGATTTCAGGGGAATCCAGAGCGCTACGTAGCAGTTCGCTTTGAAAGATCGCATATATAACAAGTCAAAATCCCCATCTACCAAGCCTCTTTTTATCAACATCACAGAGGTGAAACTTCCACTCGCTAGGCATCCCATCCTATTTCATTCTTTCGTGCCCGTCCTGTTCTTCTGTTCACCATGCGATCGTTAGCAACCGGGTTCCTGCTCTTAACAGCAGCGTCAGCTCAGCCCCTCTTGCCTTCTAAATCCTTCCAGCAATTCCGCCGCTTCGCCAACGACAGCAACAGCGGAAACTGCGATTCCAGCAAGTATATTTGCGATTCTCAAAAGCTATGCGGACTGCCTTTTGACTCCACCGACCAAAGTGTGATCTCTGATACATGGGGTCAGAGCGGTGCCAACGACTTCCTACATGAATTCCTCTCCAAAGATGGTATCGATGATTGGGCAGATAGGCTCTTTCAAAGTACCATTGGTGACGGTACGCAAGGAGGCTCAACCTATCAATGCAGCTCATTCCCTAGCCCTGGACTCTGTGCTGCACCAGGACATAATCTCTGTGTGAACTACAACCCTCCGCCAATGTTCTTCGTCCACATTTCCATCTCCAACTTCTACAATGCGTTTAACCGAATCCATGAGGCACTCCAAGATAAAATGATCATCGAATTAGCTTCAGGAATCAAGGAAGTCGTGGATAAATTTGGACCTCCAGAGCCAAAGAATCTTTTCCCCTTCCTTATTGGTTCTTTTGTTGGAGGAGCTGCACTCGCTGGTCCTGTTTGGCAAGTTGCAGCACCAATGACTGCTGTCGTTAGTTTATTAAATCTTATAAGTGGAGCAACTCCCACGGACGGGACTCCATCAGATTTTGAACACGACTTGGAAAAGTCCCTAGGAGATTTCTACAGCTCATTCACCAAAACCTTGGAAGAAACCGTTCGCACCTTCTACGACGGCACATTCTGGAAGCTCAACGGCTTTAGCGGCAATGGTGTTGATTTTATCATGGACAAGTTTGCCAAGGGTAAAATGCTCAACATGAAGCTTGTGGATCAGGATGTTGATGTCTATATTGAGAGCACCAAGAAGATGATCGTATGTTTTCTCTCCGTATTCCGCTGGGTCCCCGCGCTAATCCATAAATTTATAGTCCCAAGGTATGATTTTCCAGGCCCTCAAGGGACAGAAGTACTTCATCTGGAAAAACGTAAGTGAAAAATATTCCCAAGAGAGAGCGTCAAATGTCAACTTCAAGAGCAGTGACATCCCCGATAACCTGAGTCACGCTAACCGATTTGCCAAAACAGCCAGCCATTCCTCAGAATGAATGCGAGGGAATTTCCGACGCAGTTTGGATCAACGACGTAAGTATATAATAGCGGATAGCACCCCACGCTTCCCCCCTGAATACTCGCAATACTGACAATTCCCCTTTTTCTAGCGTTGCACCCGGTTCGCCAAGCCAGCCACATCAAGCCGTGAGAAGCCCACCCCTCTCTCGGATGAGCAGACCGAGATCCTTACTGGAACCTACGGAATTGACATCAGAAATGCCATTGACAACGGCCTCCGCTGTGCTGAAAACGGAGGAGGTTCGCCCGACATGTCCGTACCATCATTTGACGGCCAAGGCCAGCTTCCAGCTTGCTTCATCAGCCTTGATGTTCGCGAGGACGAGTTTGAAATCCCCTGTGACAACCCCAGGATCTGTTAAGACGTGAACGTTCAGGCATGAGATCACGATGATCTAGGCAGTCTGGGTTCTTACGGAGTGGTTAATTATCATCTTGGCTGCATCTATAGCTAAACATAACGCAAGAGCTTTTACTCTGAAAAATATTCCGCAATAACCGGTCCTAATAATAGAAAGGGCTCTTTACCGCACAAGTTTCTCGATATAGTTAATTATATGCAGATGATGCTCGATTAGTGATGCAATTGGTATATACAGGTCAAAAGTAATTAACTATTCCGTCATCTTCGTGGCAGTCTTAAAATAGATTTGCGGCAGTTCCGATGAACGCATGCGAGGACCAGAAAGTACGACTAATGCGATACAATGCAGATGCAGCAACTTACTTGTCATCCACCTCCCTCACTTTAAAGCCTAGCATATCATTCGACACGACTGAGTTCTCATCTTCCAGCTTCGACGCCGCCTCTACCCCAGCTGCAGGAACACGGTATTCAAATCGCTTCCCTGGTGCAGGGGTCTGTCCGTCCGGAAGGGAGTACGGGAACGGTAGATACTCCGGCATCAAACCAAGCTGCATCAACAAACCGGCTTGATCCCACCAGATATGCTCATGGTAAAGTCTGTCGCCGCGGATATTGACGATTGAAGTCATTGGGAGTCGAACCGATTTATGCGTCGGTGGGATACCAGGGAGTCTAACATAGTTTCATTAGAGATAGATGACCTCTTCGAGTTGACAGGGCAGATGGTAAGGAGATGAGTACAGCCAGTCAATCTGCTCCGTGTGCGTGAAGCAGAAGATAAATTCGTCAATGACTCGGTCGATTCCGACTGTCCTGCTGATAAGTTCTAGCTTGGTGTCGCTGGGGTTATTCCAGATGAAGTGATACCGGTAGAAGTTCTGGAGTCTGTCTCGTCCAATCCCGCCAGTCATCTGGAATTTATGGCGTTAGATTGAGCCTTGATGCTTTTTCCTAGCATAGTAGAAAAGTGTATGCTTACAGTCGGTACGTGGTTTACATATGGCTCCTGCACCATAGTTCCCATAGTTTTCTCCACGGAGCGATCTTCAAATTCGAAATACGTGTGTTCATCCCAGATCGCTTCCAGGTCAAAGTAAGGACCTCTTATCCTCTCCTTGATAAAGGACAATGTACGGGAATGCGCAACTGCTGCATATGAGGGGTGAAAGTGGTGGTGTTTGGGAATAACGAAGCAGGGTGATTGCGCATCTGGGTATTTATGCAAGATCACATTGGTTTGCTTGCTGGTGCTCGTTGAAGCTATCTCAGCGTGGCTTCCAGGTATATGAAGCAGTAAGTTCCCTTTTTTTGAGTTGAAAGCAGCATCAAGATGGCCGTATATCACTGTTGAGGCAACTTGGGGTATCTCCTGAATACCGGCCAATTCATCAGCCGCTATCAAACTCGAACCATATACTATTCTTCAAATTAGTAATTTCACTCTTTAAGTGCGTCAATAGATTAACTACCGATTAATCCAATTCTGTCCTTAGTATCGCATTGCGGCAGGCTTTTCAGCGTTTCAATCCCTAGCTCTAGCAAAGACTGGATCGATGTTCCGCTCGCCTCCCCATTTCCAACGCAGGAGGGCGTGATTTTAATCTCGACCACCGCATACCCTTCCTCAGCCCATTTTTGGCGCGGGTGAGGGTCGAGAGTTGGGTTGGAGGGACTGGCTTCATTATCCTCTGGGAGAATTAAGAGAATACCTGGTCCATAGCCGCGGCGGGAAAGTGGCAGTTGGAGAACCACATTGGCCTGGATCCTCTCTGGAGGCGCTGAAGGAAGAGGCACTGGCTCTTTGATTGTATGCATGGCGAACGCCGGTTAAGGAATCCTGCAGCTCATCGCGACGCGCATTAGTTTAACTAAGTTAGCGACCTTCAAACCAAAGTGCCGGATTTAAGACCTCGGCAAACAATGACGCACCCGCCAAGAAGAAAGATATTGTACTCCTGAGTTGAGAATATCTTCTCTCTTGATGCCGTAAGAAGGGCTCTATATCTCAAGACGGATTCAAAGACTTAATACAGCTGACGCTCGCTATGTTAGGGACTAAATATAATTCACAGATCACTACAACTTTTGGCCAACGCGATTTAGCAGCGAGCGAGTATCGTGGACGAGAGCATCATAGAGCCCATTCCACCAGCACAAACCCCAGGTATAGTCCCTCATTCCTTTCTGCAACCCCAGTTTGAGCATACTCTATCAAATCCTTGTCTGGTATAGCTGGCTCGTCAGACTCTGTCCCAAAGGTTTTGTCACGATGCGCCACAAGTCCTGGCATCATCGACTTTCCAGGAGTAACGAGGATAAAAGTGTCCTCCACTCCGTTAAGTGCGCAGATCATGCTGCTTCTCTCAGGTGTCAGCCACTGGAAAAGGTTAGAAGGTGCAAGACCAAAACGGAGATCGAGATTCGGATTGACCCGAATACTGAGCAGGTTGGATGGATTCTTGGATACTCGAATTGTAGCGAAATTTTTGGGATCTATAAAGACATCCTTCGCTGATACACATCTTGGCGGCCGTGGAAGCCGCATTCGGGTGAAAAGGAGTTCCGCATCCCTAGTCACTGGGGATTGATCCGGTGGATCCTTCACCAAAGTAAAGGTCGATTCACTGAGAGTGACCGAAGGGATGCAGCTATGACTAACGTCTTCCATTTGGCATGCTAATGAGCAAAATCTTGCCAGTTTACAGACTATATGATATCTCTGCGTTAGCGGTGTTGATGAAGCGGCTGCGCCAGGAACAAGTTGTCGTTCAAAAAATGCAATAAAAAGGAAAATGAAAGAAATGGAAGTGAAAAGAGAGCGAGAAAAGGGTAAGTCTATAACTACCTGAACAAAATCGCAATGTCCGGTTATTGCAAATATCCACCGCGCATTTTTGGGCTACAGTCAACCCCCAGTCCACCCTTTCTTTTTCTAGTGCATTTTGTTTTGAGGTTAAATATTGTATGGCCTGGCGAGAAGCTTGGAGTTTGGCTGGGGCAAGAGAAGACTGTGCGCCTTGCTGGGAGACAAGTAGCCCATACTGCTTAAGCGATTCCCCTATCTCGCCGAGACGTTCTAAAGTATACGCATAAGAATAAAGGGAGTCTAGAGTTTCTGGATGGGACGACCCCAAAACAGCGACCCTTCCCGCATGAAGTGATTTGTATGTCTCCATCGCTTTCCGGATTATGCCATTCTTGCCGTAGTGATGTCCAAGGGCTTTACGGATGGTCAAAGACGGGGACGTATTTCGCGCCATGTATCGGTTAATAACCTCCATAACAGCTGGGGGAAAATTAGAGTCATCACAGTACATGAGGAAATTGGACAAGGCTCCCCAGGTGACCTGATCTTCTGGCCCGAGTACTCTCTCCATGAGTGGGATGGCAGGTTTTAAGAGTGACACCTTATGTGCAGAGCCAATCGAGCAATACAAGGCCACTAGGTTATTCAGACTCAGGAGGGTCATCCGATGATCCGGCCCAACGACTTGCAGGTTCCCAGCGTAGGCCATTTCCAAGAACTGAATGGCTTCGTTAGTCTTTCCCAATTTCTGAAACACGCCTCCAAGTTCCTGTGCGTTCATGAGTACGTCCTCTTTCTGGTTGGTATTGATTCTTCCCCTCATCGAGCGGCTATATAGAGCAATGGCATCATCTAACCTGCCGATATTTTCATAGTAGACGGCTAGATTGGTCATTGTGGTGAAATTATTCACGCTGTCGATCCCATAGAGTTTCTGACTACAGCGGAGTCCTGCCATATAGGCTGCTGCCGATTTTGAGGGATACGCACCCTTGTAGATATTAGTAGCAAGGTGCATCAATAGTATAAATATTGTCTGCTCATCACCATAAAGTGCCATGATGGCCGGAGAAAGTTCGATGAATATCTTTCCAGCAGTTTCTCTATTCCCCCTGGCAAGGGCTGCTTCTCCCCACCTGGATAGGGCCATGCGAATCGCGTCGAGACAGCCACGTGGGGGACCAATTGCACGGGGGACAATGTCGCTCAGTTCCTTCCCTGTTATAAGCCTCGGCCTCCCTAAAGTATCACGTACGAAGATACGCGAGCTTGATCCATAGCCTAGAATTGGCAGGCCTCGCAGGGACTTGGTTTTACTGTTTGCCGAAGTATTTTGCTTCTGCCGATCAAACCAGGCCTGAAGTGACCTGACATGGAACGTGGTCACACCACCAGGCGAGTCAAGGTTCGCAGTTATGCTCTCCAATCCTGCCATATCCTCGACATAGTTGGATATCGCATAGTCTGCTATCTGTCCTAGAATGGTTTCGAACTCAGTGAAGCAGTTTTGTGCAGTACTCCGGCCAGGGTGTGTCTGTTGACTGGTTTTAAAGGCAAGCCGTACCCTCGTAGCATAAAATTCAGAAGGTAGCCCAGTATTGTAAGCCAAGACCCAGCCGGAACGATTGTTCGAATAGTAAAGTTGACATTCTATATATCCCTTTGCTTTGGTATCGCGTATGCTCTGAGGGCCCGTGCCGGGCATGCTCAGTGATGTACGCTCTGCCTCACGCGAGGGAGTGGATGAAGTTTCTCCAGTTTCCCCTAGAAATTGTTAGCAGATTAATATAAGTGCCCTCGATCTAAGCTTACCACGAAACAGTCCTTTGAGCGATTTCCTGAAGGAGCGTTTGGTCTGAGCCGTGGGATCGCCAACTTTGAGGGGGATGTCATTTTCAGGGAGGGAGCGGAAATTTTCTCGCGAAACTTTCAATACACCATCAGGGGCATATTCTGTCATCTAAAATGAGTATAATTCTCCCTCAATCCAGCCTAGGAATCTTGCAATAAATACTTACGCATCTCGAGATCCCCCCTGCTAACAAAACTGATGGCCACAACATCCCCATCGTACCGTGGGAGGTCATCTATATGCGGTTATATTTCACTCTAAAGAAACAATTTCGTAATAGGAGCTCAGGGGATGTCTCCCGCACCTCTTCTGTTCCAGGGGTTTCTAAGGCGCTGAGGGTCGTCAGTCCCAGTAACTTCTAGTTATTAAGGCAAGAGTCAGTGATGCTAAAATTGGGAGTGAAGAGTTGGGGAGGATCTTACGATGCGCTTGCTGTCCACGTCCCTGCTCCTTCATTCGCTCAATACACTGATCAATGTGCTGCTGAAGATGGAGATCATCATGCCAACGATAATGCTCCTCAAGCTCGTACCTGGGAATACGGATAAATTAACTCTCGGGCAAGAAGGGAGAACATATATATGTTGACGCAGGTATTCTTACTGGCTTTGGAGTATCTTGTCACAATGAAGGCATTTACATTGTTCGACAGGATCTGTGCCACAATGTCAGCTTTAGAGTGATTATGGAGATTCAGGACAATGAAGTTACGGCTTGACTCATGTTGCATTCTTTCAACATCAGTAGCAAACACATCATCGCATTTTTTGCATGCAAAAAATGCGGCTTTACTTTCAAAAGGGACATCCTCCTGAACGACTCGATATCCTCCGATATTTGAGCTAGATGTACCCGATTAGAACACCGTGGATTCAAAAGTGAGTCTCTGGAAGGACTGACCTATCGATAGTCATTATGTAGAGTGAGATTTGGTTCCCTTTGCAGTATTTTGAAAGGTAGTGTTCATCCCTTTGCTCCCTATAAATAGATGGAAGTCGCTGATTAGCCATATTTAGAGGGATAAAACGGTCAATATAGCCTTTTATTTTCCAACGAGTGGTGAAAACCGACTTACTGGGTATAGAAGTGGAATTTGCAGTCCGGGCATTTAATTGTTGGCTGATTCATTGCCTTCTCAATACCGCCGCCTTCATATGGTGGAAAGTCGGCGATCGCTTTTTGCAAGTACCGTTCCATCTGGGTATCGCTGGGAAGGGGATTGGATTCATCCCCAGGTGCTCCGGGATGGTGCACCCCTTTAGTGCCATCACCTCGAAGCTCAATGCGTGAAACTAAATCTGTGACTTGTTTAACATTGCCTGAAGCTTGAGTGTTTGCTTTGGCAGCACGGCGACGCGCCGGGCGGCCTAACTGGAGCTGGATAGTAGTATGCCAGTCATAATGCTCTTGCCAGAGAGACCTAGGGAATTGTTTGGTGGTATTAAGATATAGAGCGCATCACAAAATTTTGCTGCCAGGAAACTTGCTGAACCCACGTACTTATTGAAGAACACCTTTTCGCAATGTTTGCACTGCGGAATCTCTCCGATCACGCTCATAGTTTTCTTTTTGAACAGAGGGGGAGTATTCAACTACTAATTCGACCTGAGTTGGATAAAGGACGCAAGTCTAAGAATCCTTTTGGACCCGAGATGGGAAAAGGAGGTGAAGCTCAATTTTCTGAGCCTCATGGCGCTCACGCTCGAAAAGACGGACGAAGCCAGGAAGAACTGGCAAGATCTGCGGGCGGGGCTCTTTGATGCCGCGATATTCTGAAGGTGGGTGGCGCTTCATGCAGGTTGGTTGTGTCTTCGTTTCGTGGAGGCTTATCGACGAGGCTGTGCAACGATCTGACCACTGCCTGGAGCTGGAAACGATGTTCCCTGCTCGTATCTCTGCAGAGTTCAGAGCTTCCACTCCAAATCAAGCCCCCAGGGGAAGTTAAACTGGCGATAAGCATCTATATCAGAGTAATCGAGAGCATAGTCGGGTGCTGTCATAAATTTGCACGGGAGACAAGGCGGACTATGGCTGCTGCTGCCCAAGTTCAAGGATCACTGATAGGAACATGCTCCTGGCTCCACTGACATCAAAGTCTGCAGTCGCATCTTTACAGGATGGCGCTGGAAGTGAATTGAGGATAAGGAGACGGTCAATTACCGTCAGCTATCTAACGGGGTGCGTAAACAAGAGCAGGTAAGAGATAAAGAAATAAATTCCCATTGTCGTGCCGCTGAGCATCAAACCAGCGAGGAGCAATTTGGAATTAGCCGTCTGTAAAGATACATATCGAACATCCAGTCCCCAATCTCCCATCCCACAGATCATAAAACTGTAGAGACGTAGCCCCCCTTAATGCTGCATGTAAACCATCATGACGGCGCCATATCTAAGGGTCCGTTACGTGATTAGCAAGATACAAACTAGGCCCCAAGAGAGCTGGTATAGTGGTAAACTCACGCCGCAGCAGCCATTAGAATTTCATGATTCCGGCAATCGGTCAAAAAAGATATCAAAATGGCGACGCCAACGGTGCAAGTGGTCACCACAATAAGTGCGTTTGCACCACTCCTGAAAAAGTATAGAATAATGATCGGGACGACGAGAAATGCGGCAGTAACGATGGTTAATATCATGCGAACAATCGTCGCAATTGACTCGTCATTGTAGGTGTAAAGCACGCCCCCATGATCGAATTCAGATATCTTGCCGGTTCTTTTTCTCTGCTCAGGGATGAAGTAGCATCGTGATGAGATTATACACCACATACTAGCCAGCTTCGAAAGGGAGGCAGAGACTTACCTTTGCAAGAAGCTTCCAGATCAACCCTTCGACCATCCTGTATGCCCAAGTCTTCCGTTCTACGCGGGAGTCAAGCGTAAATAAGTCCCCTCGGATGTCTAATTGATCTGTCAAAAAGGCGCACTCAGGCTTGTCTTGGATTCCGGAGTCTGTAGCCCAGTCGCAGAGGATTCTGAGAAACCCAGCTTCCGGGCGGTTAAGTTTGCGAAGGTGTGAATGTATCAAAAGGGCTTTATCTGTATATTAAAACCTTTAAGTCAAGACTGTATGACCATGTCTGGGCTGTGACCTGGAAAAACGCCCGCGGTTTCGTAGACAACACTCACTGTATTTGCCGAGTTTCTCTGACAAGGAGTCCATCAATTGTTGCTCTTGCCGTGGGTCGTCCCAGGGAACTGAGCCTGCTGGATTATCTTTTTGTCTCAGTTGACGTTCCAATTCCGCGAGCTCGGTCTGTCTGTAAAGCAAATTTTGAACGTTCAGCTCGGAGAAGCGACGAAACACAAGAAGGCCTTCTTCTTGATTCATAAAATTGCCGATATCCCTGAGCCTCTGGTTCGTGTTATCTGTTGTTCTCCTCTCCATTTCAATTGCGACATTTGCAGATTTGGTTTTCGAGTTCCATTCTAAATCTGTGTAATGGAGAGGATGGTTAGAGCTTTCGTTGTCAGGTCACGCAGCGTAGCCCAAGTTCACCGGCCTGCTACACAAGCCCTATCTTAC